>JAUJYN010000042.1:0-187195 GCA_030737835.1 Acorus gramineus
AGGAGTATATGAGAAATATTTTAAAAATATTCAATGGTAAATGCCTTCAAATACTATGACTCATTAAGGGGGAGATCCTCAAGTCAAGGACTCCCCAAAGGAGAGAGCCTTAGAGCATCTCCGGGGAGGGGGAGGGATGAGGATTTTCTTAGCCTCCTTCACCAATTCAGGCGAGTGAGAGGAAAAACCTCCTCCAATGGGTTCTCTAGCCCACTAATTTTAGTGAGGGAGTAGGGATGCTCACCAAATGGTCGAGGTCCTTGGGAGCTCCCAAATGTGGGAGGCCATTAACAAAAAATAAAAATAAAAAATTCTCTCATATGGTGGGCCCAACAAAAAAAAATATAAAATGTTGCAATTGATGCATATCTTGTGGGGGGGGGGGGGGGGGGGAGATTGATTTTCTTAGCCTCCTTCACCAATTCAGGCGAGTGAGGGGAGAAAATCCCCTCCAACGGGTTCCCAGCCTCCTCACCAATTCAGGTGAGGGAGTAGGGATGCTCACCAAATGAGGGAGGTCCCTCGGAGCTCCCAAATGTGGGCCACATTAAAATAAAAATCTCTCTCATATGGTATCGACAAAAAATTTAAAAAGTTGCAATAGATGTATATCTCAATAGATCTTTCTTTACCTATTTAACCCCATCACCATTCATACAATTTTTACATTCTCAATCTACAAGTTTTGTTGTTTCAAAATTAAGGTTTTTTTTCTCTCTTTCTACATTTTAAATTTCATTTGAATTTCTCATTTGTTATCATTTTATTTTTTCGAGTATTAATTTTATTAATTTATTTTCATTGTTTTTGTGAAAATGGATCCTCGTGATAATGCATTTTACAGTGATTTTTTTAACAGTGAATACTCTTTTGATCTGTTTGGTGAATATTTCGCACACCCTCCATGTCATCTCAAATTCATATTGAAGAAGAATCTACCCAAAAGAAAAATACAAGAGCAAAAAAAATTTCAGGTGAAGAAGACATGATGCTTATATTCGTGTGGCTCAATATTAGCATAGATGCAGTGCATAAAACTGAGTAAAAGAATCACACATATGGGGAACGAGTCCATTCCTATTACCGTCCCTACAAACAATTTATATCTAAGCGTACTTCCAATTCTTTGATGCATTGTTGATCTTCAATTTAACTCGCTATGGGTAAGTTTCATGGCTATTTTATGCAAATTGAAGCAAGACAAAGCGGTATCAATGAACAAGACAAGGTATTTATCGTATTAAAATGTATAAGTCTATAATCATTTATTGTTTAATTTTTTAATTAAGTTGTTCTATGTGTTTTTTTGAAAATTAGGTCTGTCAAACAATGGAAATGTATTTAACTTTTCATCATTCAACATTTAAATTTTTTACATTGTGAGAATGAATTGACAAATGTGCCAAAGTGATGTACCGAAAGTTCCAAGAAGTGCAAAAATTCAAGATATGCTAGTCATGCAACTGTCTTATCCTTCAACTCCATATGGTTCTTAAAGATGAACAAGATGCCGACGACGTGATGTATGTCTCTCATTAGCCCGTTGTTGTTCTTCAACTGCCACAATCGCTAATAACATAGATAAGAGTTATATATACTATTTGAATAATGTAGAGAGCATAAAGCGCCCCCCCCCCCCCCCCCCTCCCTCTTTCTTTCGAAGTTGTGTGAGAAATCTAGTTTCTTCTATCATCTATGAAATCCAACGTACCATTATGCTTTCTTTGTCTTTGTTTAGCCCGTCCAAATATCATGCTACCAGAGTGTCAAAGATTGGACCTGATAAAGTACGAAATATAGTGACATTAATTAAGGTTACGAAGTAAGTCGAACTATACTAAAAGAAGAAAGGGAGGCTAAGGCCGTGACGGCCGGTTAAGGTGCAAAGCAAAGGCGCTAAAGAGATAATTGAGTTGGGATGGAAGAATGAAAAATGATATGAATTTATTTATAATCTAACATTAAAATATACCCGTTAAAATGCGATAGTTAAGATATAGGAGTTAAAATAAGACTGTTACAGTATAGCCGTTAACATATAGCCATTAAAATATGACAGTTAAAAAAGAGCCGTTAAAATATAACTGTTAAAAAAGAGCCGTTAAAATATAACTGTTATGATATTAAAATTAAAATATTATCATTAAGTTTTGTGAATTTAAATTTTAAATATAATTAATTTGAATTAAAAAAAATATTAATAAAATATTATTGTATGAGCTATGGAGTATGGTTGAGTGGACACTCCAACCAAGATTCCCTAACTCGCTATCCATGCCATGTTCTACAAATTGAAGAAAGCATTTGTGGAGCATGGTTGGATATCATCTTACATAGGGCTGCAATGAACTATATGAGGATACCATAACATGGAAAATGATACATTCAGCCCATTCCAGTCCACTCTTCCATGGAAAATGATACATTCAACTCTCATTGCAGCCCTAACAACATATGACAATTATACACTTAGCCCAATTGCAATCCATACTGTTTTTTTTTTTAAAAAAAAAAATCATACATTCTTTCTTTGAAATGTATGCTGTTATATAAAATGATGTATATAATAAGATACAACAGCATATTTTTTTTCGAGTTGAAAAAATAAAAAAAAATAATATCATACACTATGATAGAAGCGATACACTATAATAGTGTAATATATATTACGCTATCATAACGTATCGGGCTGTAAACGAGGCTGTGTGCACTATGATAAAAATCAAATTGAGGCCCAACTTGTATGATTGACCTGATGATATGATACAATAACAAATGCATGACATGGATACAAATGTGCTTATTGTGACACCCTATTTGTAATATTTATATATATTTGGTTTAAATATATATAAATTAAAATTTAATTCATTTCATGTGCATCACATTTGGCCCATAAAGGTGATCCATGTGGGCTCGATTCAATTTGCAATTTTAATAACTATATATATATATATATACATTTTATGGTTTTCTAAAGATATTTAGGTTCCAAAATCACTAGTTAAAATTTTGAAAAATTTGAGACTTCAAAAATGGGGACGGATATATGAACCCCCATTTACAAGAAATCCGTCTCTTTTAAAAATTAAAAAATAAAAAAACTGACTCATCGTTGAGATAAGAGGAAACCCACCCTACCTTACTCATCCCATATTAAACGGAACCCACACCTTGTAACTTTCACCCCCTTAAATCCCATGTTATGCCAAATCACACCCCATTATGAAAACACTCTTTCATGCCCTCTCTCCTGCTCGACCTCCGCTGCTACCCGTCAGCCAACCTCATCTTCAAGAGTACATTTCGGCCTCCCTTCTTTCCATCATCACTGAAGCTCTCCCTATATGCAACTGATATACGTGGAGTTGTGAAAAAGTGATGCCCTGGATTGAGAGCACAAATTTATAAGAATGTAATGCTTCTTTGTTATTTGAAGGTGATTTACTTTCCATTTCTAGTATTCAAAGCTGTAGTAATAGTGTTTTTTTTTTTTAAATTATTTTATTGTGATGGTTGTATCGGTGATGGTGGTGCTAAGATTAGGATTTGGTGGTGGTGGTGGTGGTTGTTATGTTTTCGGTGTGGTTGTAAATCTTGTACAGACAAGATATATGTAAATGTTCTGAATTCAATATATATTATATGTAAGATTCCTTTTGGTATACATGATGTAGTACAAATCTTTGGCATAATCCATTATGAATGGGTGCTTGACTCTTTTTAATCCTTTGATATGCTTGTATGAAAGAAACAATATTTTTTTTAGTGTGGTTAGTAATTTAAAGCTTCGATGTCGAAGACATCGTAATCTAGAAGATGATGGAAACTCTGTGAGATATTCGACGACAAGTCATCCAACGAGACTTTTCATTGTCACTAGGTTCGGCAATTTAAAATCAGAGATGACATGCCCTATGCGATGTGTTCGACAGACCAACAGGCTTGATTGAACAACTCATATCAGCATTTCCCTCTGGCGATGATGGTGAAATTGGATTGCCCGATGCCCTGACGAGCTAAAGTCAGAGAGATCATGCCCTCTGTGATGTGTTCAACTGACCAATTCAATTGTCCTGTGTCTCAAACCAAAATTTTAAGTAGCATCAACAGTTGTTCCAAAAAGAGAGAGAGAGAGAGAGAGAGAGAGAGAGCTGGCTTTTCAATATCCAAAGGAAAAAGGGCCTCTTGAGTCAGTTATGTGAATTTGATGGGTTGATTTTATTCCAAGACATTGCTCTTTCATAATTTATAGATCACATATTATGCATAAATGGCTCTTTCATTAAAAAATTGCATAATGTATAAAATTACACAGCAAGCTGAGTTGTACAAAGTATATGTTTTTTCCATTACCTATCTATGTGATATGAAAATATAGTCCCTGGTTTCTAATAGAATTATCTAACAATACAACAAAATCTCCATCAAATGAAGAGTTAAAAATATGACAAACAACTGGTGGAGATGATTTCCATCAAACTGAGATCCAATGGATGTAAGATAACCATACGAAAAATTCATGTTGTTACCTCAGATCTCAAGATATACAATCTCCTGTTGTCTTCGTTCAGCAAAGGATAGATGCTTCTTTGTCATTCTTCAAACAAGGCTCCTCCGCAAACAGATATACAATTCCCTGTAGTTGCAATTCTTTCAGTCTGTCTTTTGCAGCCACCCAAGCTGCAGGTTAAAAACCAATATAATTACTCAAGGAGAAATTTATTGTGGGTACACCCAGATGAGTCCATTCTAAGGAAAGGAAAGGAAATACAGGCACACCTTCCATGCATATATAACAAAGAAGGCAATGGTATCTGCAGACCAGACAACTGCGAAGGACTTCCACACAAAAGGAATCATGACGTTGAGTAGGGGGATGATGAGGAAGAGATAGTTGAGAGCTTCTTTCTCGTTTTTCGAGCAGTCACGAGCTCGAAGAGAAGGAATTGCTGCAAATGGGGATATCAGGCCAGAAGTTTAGAGACAAGAAGCCAATGGTGCATCTTGATACTATGTCTAGTGTCTATGCTAACATGTTATGACTTATGAGAGAGGTGTGGAAGAAATCTTTATGTGCAGTTGGATAAATATGAAATTATGAATGCATAATGTGACTGACTGCCAAGAAAATATGACCTGATGATCCACAACTATTAAACTTTTGCTTGCAAGGGAAAACCTAAAAGAATAGGTAGCACAATTAAGTTTCTATTATATGTGGCTTCCTTGTTGCAAAAAATATTCATGTTCTTCACGAAATCAGATGGATCTAGGATGACAAGTAACAAGATATCCCATGAGCATCACTTACTGAACATCCAAATGGACCACATCCCCATCAGTCTCCATATGTCTGGCTCATTTGAAGGGAATATCAGGTTGAAAGAAAGAGCTCCTCCCAATAGCATGGATGCATAGCCTTGGACTTCAAATACAGTGTATAAAGCAGTTCCAGGTACTGCAGGATTCTTGGATTTAGTGGATGCTCTTGGTGCAAAAGTTGCAGCGGTCTTTTGAACTATCTGGTAAGAAACAAAGGTTACAAAGCTTAATCTCCATCTATTGAAGTTTACATGAAAAATATATATGACTATCCACTAATAGAAGAATTTTGATAAAATTGAGAATAAATGTCACAAATATTTATCAAAGACAAAACATGATAATAGAAATTCCACAGGAGGAATTACTGCATTCAACGACTATAACTTTAGAAGTGATTTAAGTCTTCACTCAAGATGGGGTATATACATCCGAAAGAGATACCATTAATGCCTTAAATGTATCTAGTCAGCAACCCTCAATTCCTGTGGTTCCAACTGCTTTCCAGGAGCATTGACAATCATGAATCAAATTCAGCAAGAAATCTACTCCAAAGTGGGGAACCGGATATGCTCTCCCACGCAGTCATGCTTGAATTAATAAAAACAGACTTCAACTCCACCTACATTTTCATGCTTTTTATGAAGATATTTCCTATAGAGCAAATCTATTTTGACAAACCATAAACTAGTAGATTGGACAGCGATGACATTAGAAATCTACAGAAGAAGGTCACTTCTATCTTCACATGGATTCTCTAAAGGGCGCGTCTATCCCCACCAAGCGTTTTTCTTACCCCACCAATAAAAAAAAAAAAAAAAAAAAACGGTGTTTGGCTGTTCCCACCAATCCAGGTCGACCGAACTTGGTCGCAATTTCAGGTTTTGGGCGACCGGATTTGGTCGCCATTTCAGGTTTTAGGCTACCGGACTTGGTCGCCATTTTAGGTTTTGGACGACCGGACTTGGTCGCCATTTCAGGTTTTGGACGACTGTAATTGGTCGAACAGGGTTCAAAACTATATCTACCTATTTTTTGTAAACAAATAACTTTTTGGGTTTATCAATCATAGTCTACATTTATTCTTTTATCCAAACAACAGCTAAGGGGCCGAAAAAAATGTAAGTAGGTATACTTTCAATTAATTCAAATTTTTATAGAAAAATATCTTATTAGACAAATATATATCATTTTTAAGTTTCGTTTGAATTCGTAGTTAAAAGGATTCTTCGTTTGAAAACAAAAAAAAACCTATAAGTTGATCCAAACACATTATCTATTTGGCTTTTGAAAATTAGTCCGTTACTTATGTAAAAAAAAATTGTTCTTATATTCTACATTTAAGAATAATAATTGATTCTCTTTACATTACAACTCAGACTTGGAGTGGTATGAAGGATTCAAGGAAGATATACGTCATGGGATTATGTTTCTAAGAAAAAAAAATTATAAACTTTATTATAAATCCTGTTTGACCAAGTTCGGTCGCCCGAAACTTGAAATGGCGACCAAGTCCGGTCGCCCAAAATTTGAAATGGCGACCAAGTCCGATCGTCCAAAACCTGAAGTGGCGACCAAATCTGGTCGACCTGGCCGGATCGGTGGGAAAAGATAAAACACCGATTTTTTTTTCTCGATTGGTGGGGTAAGAAAAATGCATAGTGGGGATAGCCGTGCCCTTCTCTAAAAGGCATGTAGCCCTTAAAGGTGGATATTCCCAAGGAGCATATATGCAAGTAGGAAGCCCATTTGGACAATATACACATCTGGAATGCTATCATTCTTTCAACCGTACATGGCATTGCTAATTGTTAACTCAGGTCAACTATAATACCAACTCTTGTTCACCATCAGGTTACCATTTTCTAGTACTTCTATGCAATTCAACCCTAATTAATGTTCTACGAGGTGACTTCTTCGTGATCTTGTAGCATATGAATTCTGAACTTTGTCATCATTTACTACAACCAGGAGATATAAATTTGGATTCAATGGATTTAAGGTGCATATATCCACCCACCAAAAAGAAGGTACATACATCCATCTGAAGATCATCGTCATCCACTGCTCAAAGGAATTTTATTAGAGATTGTATGGTTTAGACATTTTGTAAAATGTACACTAAACTATATGTGCATCCATGAACATAATAATGGCATGTTTGCTACCCTAAACTTCTTGTTTTGTAGAAGGTTTGAACAGAATAACAAGCTACCATTTATCCCATATCAGCAGCTAGAAATCTGGTGCTCCAATATGATGCAACTGGCTTATAGTTGTATGTAATCAGAAGAAGTTTGATGCAGAGAATTCAAGAAATCATACTTTGTAACCTCATGAGAGAAAACCAGCACAAGGATATTGAAATTGTAACGGAGTTTATGGAGCAGCTGTGGACATGGAAGCTGCTATCCGGTGTGTAGTTCACTATGAGTTGGCAGTCTAATGCTTCAAGCAAAACTGTGGCTATGACTTACCTCACATTAGTACTCAGAAGGTCTGAGACCATTAGAAGATTTAGGAATTCTAGATAACTTAGTTAATATGCAGATTAAAGAAGATGATGAAAGGGTAAAAAGCCAAAAGCTGATACGAGATAATATAGAAGATCCCTGAGAATAGTTTGCAAAGGGAAAAGGCAAACAACTAGAGAATTACAAAAGGGGAGTAAACTAAGATAAAGAATAACACAAAATACTTGAAAACAAAAGAAAGATGATAAAGAACTGAGTCAAAAACGATGTAAAGACAAATTTGGGAGAAAACATTGGAGAATACCAGAGTTCAATCCAGTTCTCAAAAAAAGTTAAATAAGAATTTGTTATTTAATGTAATTTATTGTTTTGCAAATCACCTTATTTAGAGTCATAATAATCACATTTTATTGGTGAAAGGTGAATTTAGGATTTTTAGGATCTTATTAAGAATTTTTAGGATATTCATTATGTTGTTTTCTTATTTTTAGTAGTTTCAATATTTGCGTCTTTTACTTATTTAGTGGCATAAAATTTAAACTGCTTATTGTTGTGTACTTCTATTGCAACCGGTTTTGATTTATGATGACGTCTATCGGTAATATTATTCGCTAAGGCTTAGTTTAGTAAAGAGATAAAATTTTAGGAGAATTTAACCTAATTTGTAAGGATAAAAAAACCACTATTTTTATCCAGATTTGCATTTGGTAATGCTTTTTATTATCCTCATTTTTTGTGTTCTTATCCTCAATCTTGTATTTGAATCAAATATGGGATAACTTTAAAAAAATTTTAAAATACCAGATGTATCCTTCCTATTAATGGGGCATTAATATTGTTTGGTGGAACACAATCTTTTTTCTTTTTTTGGTTTTTGTTTTTTTTGTTGGGAATGGTAGTCATAAATGTTATCCCAATTTTACAAAATTGGGATAAAGTCTATTCCACTTTTTACCCAGAACAAACTATCCCCATTTTTTATCTCAAAATGTGGACAATTGTCCATGCTTTATCCCTTTTTTTTAATGCCATATGGGATAACAAGTAATTTAACCCAGTTTGTTCCTTATCCCAACCTCTTATCCCCATGCCAAACTAGGCCTAAGTGTTGGTGGTAAATAGAAATGTAAAGTCAAGTTAAACAGAAAGAGGAACTCAGTTATGAAGTTCAAAGTGCCGGTTTGTGGCCCTAAATTTATACTTCTTATTGTTTTGTCGACTCAACTTTTGATGTTAATGTCAGTGGAAATACCATCTCCTAGTTATCCTTGAAGGGAAAGATAGAATAAGATGCATGTGTAGCCTTCTCAGGTTTATCTTATTACCAAGGGGTGGAAAGTTCGGATCTGGTGCATGAATGTTCAAATGGATTCTGAAGCTTATTTTGACCACAAGGAGTTCATCCCATCTATATAAGATGTGGGAGAGATTTAACATTTTCTATGGGTTTAAGTACTGCATAGAAGTGCGCCTTTCCATTAATATGCTTTTGGTACTACTTGTTATGTTCAGACATGCATATTCTTGTAAATGTGTTTGCAAGTATGATATAGTGCCACATTGTGTGACGATAAGACAGCAAGGTTTCAAATATTTGCAGAGATTTATGCCAAAGGCTGGAAATTTTATCCCCTTTAGTGGTAAACATCCCCTCTGTCCTGCAAATGATTTGGCCAAGTTAGACATCTCTAATTTTTCCTGCACAATTTTCCTCTTGGTTATCAGAGACTCAAAGAGTTCTACTCCTAAATTTAATGTTCTTTCTCCTTTCTTCTTTTTCCATTGTTTATTTCTTTTTCTCTATTGTGGATGGATGTTCCGATGATACAAAATATATATTTAATAGGTGAGAAACACATGCATAATTAACAAAGAAATTCCCACCAATAATTTCAATTCTCAAGGAATCTCTTGGGCACTCACCATGTTAGGGACTCAGGGTCTGTATCTTATATTATGTTTTAAAAGAAATGGTTAGCAGTGGTAGAATTTTATATGTATTAGGGGCATTTTAGTCTTTGTTGTCTTAAGGATACTTTAGTCTTTCATTCATTTTCCTTTGTACTATATTCGGGGTCAAGCCCCTAATGAGAGACTTGGTTCATTCTCTTCTCCTAATTCTAATAAGCAGCAGGGAAGGTTCAACAAAAGAAAACATCTATGGACATGTAAATTGTGATCTATGGTGTCATTGTTAAGATTTTACCAATCATATTAATTTGAATGATCAAATTTATTTACAGTGACCTCAAAGGTGAAAATGACATAAAAATGGTATGGATGATGGCCATAGGTGGGTCTGCTAAAATGATTTATATCCCTGATTTTTGTGTAAGAGCAAAAAATTACCAATCTTCCAGAGTTATCTGGTTTTAGCCATTAAGTTCTACAAGTATTTCATGTTTGTTTGTATTAATTCACTCACTGATAGGTTGGTGCTAGACCTAGCCCGGGTTGGCATGCTTATTCTAAGCGTTCGGCTCGTGTGGGGCGTTTGGAAGGTGCGGGAGTTGGATGTGCAAGGCTGGCAGTTAGATCTCAAAGAGATTGACATGCTGAATTAGAGAAAGAATCAATTATTTAGCTTTAATTAATTTCCTTATTCGTATGCTTAATTAGTTTCTTTTTTCGTATGCTTAATTAGTTTCCTTATTCGTATGCTTAATTAGTTTCTTTTTTCGTATACTTAATTATTTTCTTTATTCATATGCTTAATTAGTTTCCTTATTCGTAAGCTTAATTAGTTTCCTTATTTGAATTTATTGATTGCGGGAGAATCTCTAAATTGTAAGTTGTTAAGCCTTATGAATGAATAAATAATGCATAAGAGAATATTCCAAATTCTTTCTTGTTCTTCTTTCTCCTTCTCCTCTCTGAAATCTCTGTTAACCTCTTCTTCTTTCTTATTATTTGGATCACAACTATTTATTAGGTCTCTTCCTATCACTCACAAATGCAAAAGATTTTAGAAATAAATGATTTGATTAAATTGTAATGGGATAAGATCAAATCTCAATAAAAAGATTTTGTGAACAAACTCTTGAAATTTGTATCTATCCAAATTGAAAGAAGTCAAGCTCTGGGGAGGGAGCAGCACCATTCTTCAAATAAAATTAGCCTCTCTCGTATATTTATGTTTCTCTCCCTTCTTTTAGATTTTAGATTTTCTACGTACCCAAATCTTCTCAAATCATGATATCCATACAAACCCAAAAGAAATATCATCCTTAAAGAATTTCACCAAAAAAAAAAAAAAAAAAAGTCAGCATGAATGAAAAGTATCAAATTGGGCAGTCACCAGATGGCAGAGTAAGAAGAACCGATGATGGAAAGACCGACCTTCTTTAAGTTCTTATCCACCGGGGGTGCAGCAGATGGACGGACGGCATCACCTTCACTGGTGGACTGTCGTTCTTTTACAGGCTCTTCGATCGTCGCGGGTGGTGCATCAGAGCCGTTCGGGCTCGCCCCGGCTTGGAATCTTATCTGGCTATGGAAAGTGAAGGTGCCGTGGTTGGATTTGGAGGGGAAGGGAATGGCGGGAAACTTTGAGAAGTGGTACTTGGAGTGAGCCGTTGAGACAGAGGGATACATTCTCTCTCTGTATCTCTCTCCTTCTCTTTCCTTCACATGGTAGAAAGCCAAGGGACCCGAAGAGATAAGGAATGAAGGGTTAGGTTTTAGAGCCGGGGGCCATTATTTCCACCCCAGTAGTTCCCCACCCCATCCCTTTGAAAAATAAAATTCTTGTTGTTTCTGAAATGGGTATTGATACAAGAAGTCCCTTTTGCAGCCCATCGCGCAGTCTCCACGTCAGACTGAAGGGAATGCTGCCCTCTCTCCTCCACATCAATGCCAATCACATTAGCTATTCTTTTTTCATCCCCCCCCCTAATGAAATTTTAGTTTCCCTCCAAACCCACTTTTGAATAAAAGAAATAAAACAGATTTCATTTTTTCATTTATTTTAGTTTTGGCTTTTGCTTCAATGAGACATTACGCTTGTTTTTGTGCCGAATCTTCTGAAAAGTGAGTTTTCTTTGTCTGTACTACATTTTTGCTCAGCATTTGAAGCATTGACATTAACATATCCGGTTCAAAACTGAAAGTAAGTATTTGTTTGTTTGTGTAACATTTTTCACGTGATCCAAGTGAGCATAGCTTTTAATATATACAAATCTTGACATTTTCTTTTGTGTGAAGAAATGTGTGACATTTTTACTTTTGATATTTGTACGACAAGGGTTCATTGTAGAAAAATTTCAAATAGTTATTTTATTTTTAAATTGGTATTTCGTGGATGAGATTTATCCAGTGTGTACAATGACACGCATGTTGAATAGGATGAAAGAGTGGCAAAATAATCGAGAGAAAGCATCCACTAAAATATGTAGGTATATACTATGTTATATCAGTGTGTACACATTTGACATAGCGTATACATCTTTAACACAGCATATACTAAGTTAATGTTGTATATACCATTTTAATGAAGCATATACTATTATAAATAAGTACATGCTAAGTGGATCGTATATTTTTTCAGTACATGGATTTGTGCGGGGGCGACGAAATACATTCAACAGAGGCATATGTCATTGTGGAAGACGAGAGAAATGTAGACACCGATCTGAAGGTTGGAATGAAATTCAAGTCAATCGATGATGCCTTCGAATCCTATAAAGAATATGCTTTCTATTGTGGGTTCGGCATCGTTAAAACGGGAAGGAAATACACTATCGAAGGAGATTTAAGTAAAGTGATATTTGCGTGTTCCAAGGAAGGTAAGCAGAGGAAGAAGGCAACCGAGAGGGGGCCGGTGAAATTTGTGCATTGTCATAAACCAGTTTGTAATACAAACTGCAAGGTGAGAATGCAAATTAAAACGTATGGAGATGGTATGTGGGTGCTGGACCTACTCGTTCTTGAACATAATCATGAGGTGGACCCAAAGTTCTCATGATTTCACAAATGTCATCGAACATTGACCGCATATGCCATGAAACAACTGACAATAAATGATGATGCTGGGGTTCTGCCATGCGAGACATTTGATGCCTTAGCTGTTGAAGGAGGGGGATATGATCAACTTCCATTCACATAAAATGATTGTCAGAATTTCCTTAGTAAAGTAAGACGTATCGAGCTTAGGGAAGGCGATGTGGAAGCACTCCTTCAATATTGTTGCAGACAGCAAGAAATAAATTCCAACTTTTTTCATAGGATTGATTTGGATAGCGATGGTCATTTGAAGAGTGTTTTTTGGGCAGATGCAACATGTAGAGGTGCATATCAGTATTTTGGTGATTTGATCTCATTCGACACGACATATTTGACAAACAAATATGCAATGCCGTTTGCCCCATTTGTTGGCGTAAACCATCATGGACATTCCATTCTGTTAGGTTGCGGCTTGCTAGCCAATGAGACGATAGAGATGTACGTATGGCTTTCCAAGGCTTGGTTGGCGTGCATGGGGAACCACCCCCCCCTCAAGCGATAATCACTGACCAATGCAGATCCATCGGGGGAGCCGTTGAAAAAGTGTTTCCTCAGGTAAGACACTATCTTTGTCTCTGGCATATCTTGAAGAAAGTTCCTGAAAAATTGGGCATGGTACGTATATTATTATCATCAATTCGTCGACTTATAATACTTCTAAAACTTTTCTAAATTATTCACCATGCAGCATACACATGTTTCTCATTGAGTATAACCATCATAAAGCGTACACTGCTTTAATATAGCGTATACGTTTATGAAAGAGCACATACTTTTCTATGATAGCACATACTCTTTTAAAATAATATATACTTGATTTTATTAGTGTATACTGTTTTATCATAGTATATACTATAAGAAGTTCAATTTTTGAATCTAGGTGAAGGATTACAAGTCGTTCAAAGATCAACTTATGAATGTAGTTTATGATTGTCTCACCGTGAATGAATTCGAAGAGAGATGGGATAAAGTGATGGATTTATATGGTCTTCAGGAAAATACATGGTTGTCTTCTTTGTATGAGGATCGGGAATGATGGGTACCAGTTTATGTTAGAGATACCTTTTGGGAGGGGATTGTAACGCCCCCGTGTCACGCTCCAGGGCGGCCGTCCCCGAGACGTGGCAATATATATAATATCAACTATCAATACCTGAGGTCAATAAAGACTCCAACAACGACATACAAGGTGGCAAAGCAAAGATAAGTGATAGCTAACTGAAAGCGGAAGCATAAAAATATCAATAAGTCTGTAAACCAAAACATTATTACAGACTGGAACACACAATCATTGTTCTGTGAGAGCCAAGTCTAATCCAAAAAAAATACATCATGTGCAACACGCACGATTAACAAATACATGACTCTAGGACCGCTGACAACCTCGCACTCGCCAATCGCGTGTTATATATGTGTCACTTTTAACCTTCTGGTCACCATTGGAACATTCTGGCAGTTTTTCAACCTTTTTCGTTTTTCGATCGGAACCGCTAAAATTTCAGGCTTTTAGCTATCACCCTGAGTTTGAGGGCTCCGATTGAAAATCTAACTGCATATTATGTGTCCTGGTGCCATTCCAAGCCGCTCACGAAAATTTCATCGAATTTCGGTAACGTTTCAGAATTTCGCAGTTCTGAAGCGTATCCGGGTTTTGACCGAGCGAAATGAATTTTGACTTGGTCAAAGTTGACCTTTGACTTGGCAAATGAATTTGGCTTTTTGTGTGGTTGGGTTGACTAGGGTCAAACCACACTTAAACCTAATCTAATTTAGCCTAAACCTAATTAGGGCTAATCTAAGGGGTGTGAGAGTGGGTGATGTGTGTGTGAGGATAAATAAATCCCACGACCAAGACAAAAATCCTCCACTATTCATCATCTCCTCGGAAATTTCTCTCTCTCCCTCTCTTTAATCCTCCCTTTTGACCTAGTTGTTGAGGTTGAAACCGAAAACCCTAAGAACAGAAAAGATAGGTGAGCTCCCGATCTACCTTCCGGTGGTCTCGGATTCGAGTTCCCACGAGTGTGACCCCTTCTCATACCCTCTTTTCTCCTCTGTTTTCAGCCTTGCTTTTGCTGAGGGGAGGTCTTGGTGGTGGTCTTGGAGGTGGCGAATCGGTGCGCGAGGAGCACCCGTTCTTCCTCCCCTTCTCTTCCTCTCCTAGGGTAAGCTTCATTTCCTTCCATTTCTTGTTTAGATGTATGTTAGGGTGTGTTTTTGGGAGTGAAAGAGGTGCTTGGTGGTTTGGGAGTGGTTGTGGTGGCTGTTGGTGGCGGTTGGAGTGGTGGAGCTCGGCTCGGGAGCATGCGGGCAACAGCGCGCGCAGGCTGGCAGGCGCAGGTGGCCAGGCGTAGGCAGGCAGGCGTAGGCGGGCAAACTGAGGGAAGGCGCGCTGGGCGCGTGCTGTTGGGCTCGCTGGGCGCGTGCGGTCGGGCGCACTGGGCGCAGTGCGCAGCGTGCGCGCGGAGCGCTGCGTAGGGGCCCGTGGCGAGCAGGTGGTGTGCGGGTGCTGCGCAGGGGGTGCAGTGCGCGCAGGGCGAGCGGGGAGTGTGTGCGGGGCACTGCGCTGGGGCGCAGTGCGGGCGAGTGCGCGTGCGGGGCGCTGCGCTGGGGCGCAGTGCGCGCGGGTGCACCCGGGGCTGGACGAGCGAGTGGGGCGAGCCGGTGGTGCGCGCGGGGTGCGCTCGAGGTGGGGCGATGGGGCGCAAACCGTGCGGGTGTGCACGCGGGTTGCTGCGCTGGGGAGCAGTGAGCGCGCGGTGCACCCGGGGGGGGCTCGGCAGAGTGTCCGGGCGTGCGGGCTGGGCTCGGCAGTTCGTCTGGGGGCGCGGGCCGGGGCTTGGCTGTGCGCCTGGGTTGGGTGGCCGTGCGTACGGCTGCCCGGGGGTTCGGGAGTGAGTCGGGGTGCTCGGACTCGCGTGCGTACAAGCCGTATGTACGCTTGTCCGAATGTTGGGTAATTTAGTGTATTTTTGTGTATAATTGTGTATTTACTCACCGAGTTGATTACACTGTTTTGCATATCTGAACGGACGGTCACGCGACGACCTGGTTAAGTGTGAGTTGGACAACCCAACCCAGTTGGGAGGCGCTATATGCACTTGGGCGTATACCGTCTGTAACGCCCCAGGCTTACACAGCAAGAAATTGTCCGCTTTGCCCCTAAATGGGCTCACGGGTTTAAAACGCGTCTTGGTGTGTAAGAGCTGTGCTCACATATAAGCACAGACTATCTCCTCCCATTAGGCGATGTGGGACTAAACACCCTCACCCTCACCCAATACATGGGCCTCTTGGGACTCTTGGGCCTGGGCCAGGCGTCACAATCACCCCCTCTAATAGGCCACACGTCCTCGTGTGGGGCCACTCACACCCACCATCGCGAAATGGACAGGCTCTGATACCAATTGTAACGCCCCAGGCTTACACAGCAAGAAATTGTCCGCTTTGCCCCTAAATGGGCTCACGGGTTTAAAACGCGTCTTGGTGTGTAAGAGCTGTGCTCACATATAAGCACAGACTATCTCCTCCCATTAGGCGATGTGGGACTAAACACCCTCACCCTCACCCAATCCATGGGCCTCTTGGGACTCTTGGGCCTGGGCCAGGCGTCACACCGTCCTCCCCTGGGGCACCATGGTCAATATTAACTTGTCTAATATGTAATCTATGCAAGCATGATTAATGTGTAGAATGCATGCCACCCTAGACTTTGTATGTTAGGGACTTGCACCCTTAGGATATGTGTAAGAGCCATGCATCCTGTCACCCTGTTCGCATGCTAGAAAGCCTCGACCTATGCATGTGTCCTACTAGTTTAATTTATTAAATTGAATGCAAGCATATGATTATTAGCATGCCTTGTATAATATTATAGGGAGGGGCCTTGCGAGGTCAACATTGAGACCCGGGCTAGGGTACTCGTGTTCCTTGTTTGGTTGTCGGGATGTCCTATATCGGGACCTCATGCTGCCCTCCCAAGGTTTCTTTTCCCAATAATATTATAACCTCGTGATTATTATATATGTTCTCCGCATCCTAGTTATGCGCCCCGGAGGAATTTTGAAGAATTCGTGGCATTAGTAGAGTCTCCCTTTCTCTGGCCTTGTGAAGTCAGCGTTGAGACCCGGGCTAGGGTACTCCGTGTTCCTTGTTTAGTTGTCAGGGTATCCTATATTGGGACCTCAAGGTGCCCTCCCAAGGTTTCTTTTTTTCAGTTAAGGGATGTCGACGGATCCGAGTGGATCATATGCGTATGGATAGGCTGTTCTGTTCCCTTCGTTTGATCCGTGTAGAGACTGCCTCAGCGTTAGAAAGGTCGTCCCGTGAGAGGGCTCCCATCAGTAGGCACCTCCTGAATGTGGGAGTGGCCAAGCGACCTACGGAGTGGAGGAGAGACTATCGGTGGACCAAGGGTGACCAACAGCCTAGTCAGTCCCAATATCCTATGTCACCATATTGAGGGGTGAGGGTGAGGGTGTGGTGGGTCGGCGATGTAGCGACCCACTGGTTTGTGTAGTCCCAATATCCTATGTCACCTATTGAGGGTGAGGGTGAGGGTGAGGGTGTGGTGGGTCGGCGATGTAGCGACCCGCCGGATTTGTGTAGTAATCAGTCCCAATATCCTATGTCACCTATTGAGGGGTGAGGGTGAGGGTGTGGTGGGTCGGCGATGTAGCGACCCACTGGATTGTGGAATTCTTGCCACTTTAAGGCATTTAATGATAAATTGTGGTTAATATGAACTGTGATGCATGGGTTGTGCTGTTCACTGAGCGTGTGGCTCACCCCTCGCATAATATTTTTCTCCAGTGCTATCTGAGTCGGATCAAGAGGAGGAGCCCCTCCCCGAGTGACCTCAGCAGTAGCGGTGCAGCGCCACATTTCCGCGAGTTTTAGAGGCTATCAGCATCCCTTTTGATTGTATGTATTGTATTCTGTGCTTGGGCACATGTTTGTATTATATTTGGATGTCATATATATTGGCTCTCACAGGACAGTTGATTGTGTATCGAGTCTGTAATATGTCTTTGAGTTACAGATTCAGTCTTTTAGCTTCCGCTATTTGTGTATATATCATGTCAGCTTCTTTGTTGTCAGTGTTGTAATTGTTGATGTTGTTAGAGTATGTTATTGACTTCCTGTATCGACTGCTGATATCATATATACGCTTGCCGCGTCCCGGGGACAGCCGCCCTGGGCGTGACACGCCGGACGGAACGCTCCATGCACATAAGACCGCGCCACAGGGAAGCTCCAGCTCCACACCCAACACCGCCCCTGTAAATGAAACAGTACGCGAGGGGTGAGCTACAAGCTCAGTGAGTGCCTGAAAACCAAACACCGTTACAACAATTCAATACTAAGACAAATTCCTTTCAATGAACAACATGGATAGAAACCCAAAGGATAACAAGGTCACGCTACGGCGCGAGCTCTTGGGACACTCGGGGAGGAACAACTGTTAACCATAACACATGGTGTTTATTGGATAATAAGATACAACGAGTCTAACAACTACGAGGTAGAGATACATTACGATACCTCAAGCGTTAAACATAATATAGTACAATAATTCCTTCCGCTATGAGATAGAGATACACTACGATACCTCAAGCGTTAAACATAACATAGTACAATAATTCCTTCCGCTATGAGGTAGAGATACACTACGATACCTCAAGCGTTAGGCGTAACATACTTAGAGTATACTCGACGGGTGTAAGAGTCACGTGACGACGTGACTTCAACTCATCCCCACCCTAGCCCCCGGAGGGGTGACCCTAGGGATTTTTGGATAAATCTGTTTTCTCTACACCTTTCGTCATCCGGTAACCCTCTCCCGGGTAGCCTCTACCTGGTATACTCCCATGATTAATACATCTTGTCGCATGCATCGATAGTACCAACAGGTGGGGGCCCTCTGTCAGGACAGCTACAACGCCGGGCAGCATCGACACGGATCCGACGAAGAGGAGAACACTTCCACACTCGCAATATCATTCATTAGCCTTCTCCCGGGTAGCCTCTACCGGGTATACTCCCATGATTAGTACATCTTGCCGCATGCATCGATGGTACCTACAGGTGGGGGCCCTCTATCAGAACAGCTACAACCCGGGCCGCTTCAACATGGACGATATTGGGAGGAAATACTCCATGTTCGCAAAGCGAACCCAATGGAAAAGTCAACTACTCTCGATAATCACATACCGATGATATCGAATACTCTTGAACTCCCACACAGATGCATCTCTCGGACGTGAGGAGTTACCTCTGCTCTTGCGCAGAAATAAGCCAAAGTCATATAACCCAACAGGCGGTTCATACACGCGCCGGGCACAGGTAGGCCTAACTTAATGCCATGGCCACCAGTTTAACAAAACCAATACAATAATGAATTCTCCTTAATTCCATACGAGTGCATCACACGGATGCAAGGGCGATTACATCACTTGCGCTCTAACTAATAAGATACAACCCGACTAAGAGTCATACCCACGCCTAGCACGGGTAGGCACAATTAGTCTAACATGCACATAACATAATAGGAGAATTCTACCGTAGTTATGTCCATAATCCACATGCACGATAACATAATAATTAATCATGGGGGTACTCCCTAACATGGATAAAAGCATGAACAACATATCATGTATACATGGTATGGCCTAATTAAACATGCATACAAGGCCATTAGTCATACAAGCATACAAGTATACCCTAACATGCATTGGATATCACCAACTTAAAAGGGAAGGGTCAAGCGCGATCTCGCGCATTAACAAATGCATGCCAATATTCCCAAACGAACCTGAGTCAAGTAGGAACCACATCTACTTACTCAGTTCGCACAAAGAGAGAGGGCGAGAGAGAGCTCATCATCTCTAGAAGTTGGTCATAGCTTTGCCCCATTAGCATGGGTGCAACAACTACACCACGCCCTCAAGTCTTATTGCAAGGGAATATTAGGCATGTGCCTGTTTATTAACCCAGGCTTAATCATGCTGGATATTACTAATAATAAGGTAGTATTACTAGAAGGGATTACCTAATTCATACCATATTCTATACACCCATATAAACATACAAGATACATGCAACCATGATCATTCACACATAAATACTATACATAGGCCAGTATAAGGTAGAATAAGAGGGTTCTACGCAATATACGAGCTATAATAACCTAGCATGCAAATAGCTAGCATATTATGGGTCCAGACATGACCACACTACTTATCTAAATAAGTAGTATAGTCAGGGTGCCCAACGGATGCGCGACGCATGACTACGTGCATCCAACACTTCCGAAGGGTTGGATCGAACCACTCACCAATACTTGGATCGTCGCGTGTCCGATTTACGAGATCTGCAAGACACAACCAGTGATCCACAATTAAAATATGGAACCTCTTGACAAACATATAAGCCTACTTCATGAAGACCCTAACTCCTAATACTTTCCACAACATGCATAACAACTCCTTGACACACAATCAAGCAAAACTGGTATATCAGCTGCAACCAGTCTTACTATTTGATCTCCACAGCACAGAATACACATCCAAAAATTATGAAATAAATCCTACACATTCTCTGACATGTTGGGATCATAATACGTGAAGACATCATAACCTAATTTAGCCTCTACATGCCCGAAATAAAATGTTTCCAGAAACTGGTCAATTCCCACGCGAATCTGGACAGGCCATGTAAAACAGGTTCTAACTTACAACACAGATATCATAATGACACCAAATTTCATATATAATATCTAGACACATGAAGGATTATATCACATGAAGACGCAATCCCAAAAATATGCCTCTAAATACTAGTTTCACAGAGATCTTTACAAGACAAAGATCTGCCTTACCAAAAGAGGGGGAGGGAAATGGGGAGATGCGGGGCTCTCGATGCACCCACGACCACCTCAACCACCACCACCACTACCACCACCTCCTCAGCTTCTCCTCAAGCTCTTCTTGGCTTTTTGCACTCCCTTTTTGTTCTCCTTCTTCACCTTCTTGTTCTTCTTGTTTTTCCAAACAAAAGGGGAACTGGAAGAGAGAGTGAGAGGGAGAGGAAGAGAGGGAGACAAGAGAGTGAGAGAGTGAACTCACTCTTGGGGGGGTGAGTGCAATGGAAAAAAGGGGGTAAACTTAACCTAAACTCACCCTCTAACACTCAAAATAACCAAAGGTTTCTTAACTATTAAGCAAGGGGGGGTGGTGAGGTTACCAAAGGTGACCACGTTCACCAAAATATCTTGACACTATGCCACCCACCAATCTAGTAACGGCGAAACCCGGATGCGATTCAGAACTGCATATTTTCTAAACGTTACTGGAATTCGATGAAATTTTTATGGGTAGTACAAAACGGTAGCAGGACCCATAATATGCAGTTAGATTTTCAATCAGAGCACTCCAACTCCCGCATGTAGCTAAAAGCCAAAATTTTAACAACTCTGATAAAAAAAAATAAGGCTCCAAATGACACAGGCACAACAACCCGTACCCAAGACTCCATTTTGAAGCTCGAATACGGTCCGTTACTAAATTCCTCGATAAAACACGGGTCACATATTTTGAAAACATAATAGATTTATTTAATCTTACCAATGATAAAACATAACCAGGATCTAAACATAATTCATCCTAAACACGGATGATTACACACAAAATAGTTTAACTCAAACATCCAACTGTTTTGCTGAAAGGGACTAAGGAAAGTTACATGCCAAGGAAAGACTTATTCAACCACCTAGATGCAACGGAAGATAAACGCATGAACTACGATCGCCACCACCGAGATCGATGACCACCAACGGCTACTTTGAAAGGTTGGGAAAAAGAGGGGTGAGCTACCATGCGCTCAGTGAGTGGACCTTTTCGTCCCAGTAATATAATATATTCTCAAAATAACAACCTTGATAAAATATCGCCAAAACAGTTGCATATATATATAACGATACATCAATAATCATAACTTAAATAAGAATAACATTTTTATAATCCAAAGTTCAATAACAAATCAAATTTCCCAATGCATATCTCAAATAACTGTCAAACTCATGATGCGTATGAATGCAACGGACACACATACCCGTATTCCATGGCACCTAGCCATCTACAGCACCTAGCCGCAAGGATTTCACACAGGAAATCATGTCACCTAGACACATGTCACCTAGACATAAGTCACCTAGACTTGGGTCCATTCTGAACCGTAGTCACCTAGACTAAGCCACCTAGGCTACGTCACCTAGACGAATGCGATGCATGCATGATCAACACATATTTTCATTTCAATAATATGCATGCAACAATTTCCAAAAATATAAACATTTTCAGCACAATACATAATAAGGCATCAGCCTATATAATATGACATGCTCGAGTTTATACATAAAATAGCATTTCAAAGTCATTGATAAAATCCTTCAAAAACTACATAGGAGACTAGACCCACTCACCTTAGGTCCAACAATCCGAAACAAGTCCAGAAGGCTTAAGGCAACCTATCCTGACCTGAAAACAATATGAATCGATCACAACATACCCAAACCGTACGGAACCCGATGTACTGGTACTCACAGAGACGGCTCCCAATCCGGACGGCTCCCATTGGGGCCGTCCGAAACATGCCCGATGGTTCTCATTGGAGCCGTCCCGAGGTAGAAGCATGAAACCCTAACATTATCATCATCATCATCATCATCATCATCATCATCATCATTATTATTATTTGTAAAATACTTTAAAGCATTCTACCATTGAAAACAAAACACGAGTCGTTTTAAAACGATACAAAACAGTAGTGAACTCATAACGAAATCAAATCATACGTACGTAAAAAAAATCGAAATAAAACAAATCAAAGACTTATTAAAACATTCTTTGGAAAACCCTAAATCTATCATAGGTACAAATACTAATATGGATCTACTTTTAAAACTCCAAAATCATAAATTTTAAATCATAAGTTTGAATCTAAGCGTATAAGGTTCAAAATAAGGCTTAAAGATCACAAAAACATGATTTCTATCTTAAACAAACTAACCTAAACATGGTATATATACATAAACATATTTATTTTTATATGAAAGACTTACAAACCATCTTAGAAACCTTAAAACATCACGGTTATAACATTAAATCCGAAAATCATCTAAACCCCATTGAGGTTATTAGGAAGTCCAATAAGAAAACCTAAGAAATCTTAAACTCCAAATATATGCATTGAGATTCAATATCATCATCAAAAACATGTAAAGACTTCACAAAAGCATCGACAAATCATTGGTATAATACAAGACCCGAAGTCATATTAAGACCTTAAGAAAAACAAGAAGAAAATTTATTCTTTTTGTTTGAAAACCTTTAAAACGAGATCATATATTAAAGACTTCTAAAGGGATTACTATCCATCAACAACTCTTTAGAAAAACTCACCAAAACTGTTATATATGTGTCACTTTTGGCCTATTGGCAACCATTGGAGCATTTTTAGCAGTTTTAAAATTTTTGTGTTTTCGATCGGAACCGCATAATTTTGGACTGTTAGCTATCGTCCGAGTTAGAGGACTCCGATTGAAAATCTAACTGCGTATTATGTGTCCTGGTGCCGTTTTAAGCCACTCATGAAAATTTCATCGAATTCCGGCATCGTTTCCAAAAATTTCACAGTTCCGGGGCGTATCCGGGTTTTTAAGTCGCGCACTATATATATGTGAGTTCAAAAAATCGAGTTACTGTTCATCATCTTCCTCCCCGAGCCCTCTCTCTCCCCTTCTCCGTTTTTCTTCCGTTTGAGCCCCTTAGACCCTTCAAAATCGAAAACCCAAAGCACGGGAAGTGTAGATCGGGTCCCGATCTACGCTCCGGTGTTTTCAAAACCCGATTCCGACGACTCTAGCCACTCCGACCACCTCTCCTTCTCCTCTGTTTTGGCCTGATTCGAGGGCCGTGGTAGATCGGGGCGTAGGAGAGCTTTTGGGAAAGGTTCCGGCGCGGAGAGCCACCGGACGCCTCTTCCTCCCCTCGGTAAGCCTTCTTTCCATCTTTTTCTCGCATAGATGTATGCTAGGGAGGTGGATCTAGGGTTGGGTGGTGGTCGGAGGCGGTGGGTGGCCGTCGGGGGCTGTGGGAGGCGGTCGGAGGCCGTGGGAGGCCTTTGGTTGGGGGTGGTGGTGCTCGGGCTGGTGGGAGATGTCCTCGGGCGCAAGCAGCAGCGGCAGCGGCCCAGGCATGCGCGCGTGCGTGCGCGGGTGTGCGTGCGCGCGGCGTGCGTGTGGGTGTGCGCGGGTCTGGTGCGAGGGGCTGGTCGTGCTGGGCGCGCTGGATGGACTGGCAGTGCTGATGCGTGGGCTGGGGGTCTCAGGCAGCACAGGCAGCGAACGCAGGAGCCGGCTGGGCGTGCGCGCGTGCGTGCGCGCGAGCGTGCGCGCGGGCGTGCGCTCGGAGGAGCTGGTCGCGCGGATGCGAGGCGTGCGAACAGGGGTGGTGCTGTGCGCGAGGCGTGGTCGAGCAGGCGAGGTGTGCGCGAGGCGCGGTGGAGCAGGCGGGGTGTGCGCGAGGCGCGGTGGGGCAGGCGGGGTGTGCGTGGAGGCTGGTCGAGCAGGGCAGTGCGCGCGGAGGGCGCAGAGGGGCAGTGGAGGTGCGCGGAGGCGCGCGCGGGGCGAGGTGCTGCGCGCGGGGGCCGTGCGGAGTGCTCGCGGGGCGGCGCGAGGTGTTCGGGGCGCCCGGGCTACTGCGGCTGGGCGCAGTGGACGCGCGGAGCCCCCGGGGGTGGTGCGGCGGCGTGTCCAGGCGGCGGGCAGGGGCCGGCGGTGTGCGGGGTGCGCGGGCTGAAGCGCGGCGGTGCACCCGGGCGGTCGGGGGGCCGTGCGGGTGGTTGCCGGGGGTGTTGGGTGTTGATTTGGGGTTGTGGTGTATTTTTGTGTATTTAATAGTACTTGCGGATTTATACTTACCCAGTTAATATCCTGTCTTGCAGATCTCGACGGACGGTCGCGCGTCGACCCGATTTCCGGTGAGTGGGACAACCCAACCCAGTTTGGGAGGCGTTACATGCTTTAGGCGTGTACCGATCTCCCCTGGGGCGTATAGTTTGTATTAATTATTGCAATTATAATCTATGTAAGCATGATGTGTGTGTAGAATTGCATGCCACCCTAGATTGTGTGTTAGGACTTGCACCCTTAGGATTGTGCATGAGCCGTGCATCCTGCCACCTCGCTATCATGCTAGGAAAGCCCGACCTGTGCATGCGTCCTATTAGTTTGGTTTATTTAATTAAATTGGAACTGTAATAATAGATAGCATGCTTAGGGAATAAAAGGGGGCCTTGCGAGGTTAACATTGAGACCCGGGTTAGGGTACTCCGTGTTCCTCGTTTGGTTGTCGGATGTCCTACATCGGGACCTCAGGTTACCCTCCCAAGGTCTCTTTTTCCCATATTGTTCTTATTTATTTCCCCGCATCCTGGTTATGCGCGCTGGTGGAATTCTAAGGAATTCGAGGCATTAGAGTCGTAGAGATGTGCTGTCAGCGGATCCGAGTGGATCATATGCGATGGATAGGCTGTTCTGTTCCCTTCGTCGGATCCGTGTAGAGACTACCTCAGCGTTAGACAGGTTGTCCCGTGCAGGGGCTCCCATTAGTAGGCGCCTCCTGATTTGGTGAAGGACTGTGCTGAACATGGGAGTGGCCAAACGACCTACGGAGTGAGGAGAGACTATCGGTGGACCAAGGGTGACCAACAGCCTAGTCAGTCCCAAGAGCCTATGTCACCTGTTGAGAGGTGAGGGTGAGGGTATGGTGGGCCGGCGATGCGACGACCCACAGGTTTATGTATGGATGATTATCAACCCGCTAAGTCCCAACATCCTTGGTCACCTGTTGAGGGTGAGGGTATGGGGTTCGGCGATGTAACGAACCCCCGGATTGGAGATATTATGCCACTTGTGGCTTATGACTTGCTTAAATGTGGTTAATATGAACTGTATGCATGGATTGTGCTATTCACTGAGCGTGTGGCTCACCCCTCTCATATTATCTTTTTCAGTGATCTCTGAGGGAGGAGCTTCCCGAGCGACTACACCAGTAGAGGAGTAGCGCCGCGTCCCACGAGTTTTGAGGCCATCAGCACCCTTCTTTCAGTTGTATGTATATATTATGTGCTTGGGCACCTAGTTGGATTATGTATGGATTTTATTTGTGTATATATATGGGCATGTTGGCTCTCACAGGACTTATGATTATGTATTGAGTCTGTAGTATGTTTCGACTACAGACTCAGTCTTTTTAGCTTCCGCATTTGGTGTATATATTATGTCAGCCCTGCTTTTATCTGTGTTGTTATTTTAGTGATTGTTTGTGGTTTATTGTTGGTTTCATGTAACTGATATCATATATACACTTGCCGCGTCCCGGGGACGGCCGCCCTGGGGCGTGACAAAAACCTCGTCCAAACTTCCTTCTCGAGCCTCCTCACAAAAGTGCCGAAGAGAAGAAGAAAAGAAAAATTTAGGGTTTGGTGTTTCAATGCAAAGGAGAGAGAAAGAGGGGTTTATAAACCTCACACACGCATGGGGACAAGAATACGACACCATCGATCCTGAATAACCACATTCAATGCCATTGTTCCTTCCAAAAATGACAGAATTTCGAATTCAAATTCTGCCCAGATCGACGGCTCTTATTGAGCCCGTCGCTCAATAACCCGACGGCTCCACCAAGAGCCGTCGCCTAGGTGTCCGACGGCACCTATAAGATCCGTCAGACACTGTCTGACTCCCTGCTACGTTTTGGTCCATAACTTGACTTATATGCATCTGATTTACGATCCGTAAGAGACGTTGGAAAGCCAAATTATAAAAATTATAAAAATTTAACCATGCCAAATTATAAAAATTTGGGGTACTAAACACACCACAAAAGCAATTTAATTCAAGGCCTAAAAGTCACAATTGTTACATCCTTCCCCCCCTTAAAGGAATTTAGTTTCTAAATTCAAGGCATACTTGAGGAAGATGCAAACAACGCCGGATACTTCTCTCGCATTTCATCTTCGCGTTTCCAAGTCATCTCGGGTACTCCCGGATGATACTGCCATTGCACCTTGACCAACGGAATGGTCTTGTTGCGCAAAACTTGTTCCTGTTGATCAAAAATCTTCACTGGCTGCTCGACAAGAGATAAGTCCCTGCACTTGCATTAAGTCCGGTTCGATGACAAGAGAAGGATCATGCACGTATTTCTTTAGCATCGACACCTGAAATACATTGTGCACACAATCCAACTGCGGCGGTAATGCCAAGCAGTACGCCACTGGTCCAACCTTCTTCAGAACTTTGAATGGTCTGATGAAACGTGGATTCAGCTTTCCTAGTTGTCCGAATCGAACCACACCTTTGGATGGAGATACTTTCAAGAACACGTGATCTTCCTCCGCAAACTCCAACTCCCGCCTTTGATTGTCAGCATAGCTTTTCTGTCTACTCTGCGCCATTCGAAGCCGATCACGAACCAATTTCACCTTGTCGATCGTATCCTAAACGAGCTCTGGCCCAACAAGGCTTCTCTCACCAACTTCGTCCCAGCACAGAGGTGTGCGGCAACTCCTTCCATACAATGCTTCGAATGGTGACATTTGAATGCTCTCTTGGAAGCTATTGTTGTAAGCAAATTCTGCCAAAGCTAAGTGATCCTCCTAGCTTCCACCGAAATCAATCTCACAAGCCCTCAACATGTCCTCCAATATCTGGATCGTCCTCTCAGACTGCCCATCTGACTGAGGGTGAAATTCTGTGCCGAAATTCAACCTTGTTCCCAATGCCACCGCTTGAAGAGCACTCCAAAAGCATGAGATGAAACGCGAATCACGACCCGAAACAATGCTGATTAGTGCTCCATGGAGACAGATGATTTCTCAAACATATAACTTTGTCAGCATTTCCAGTGAATCATTCACGCGCATCGCCAGAAAATGTGCGGACTTCATCAATTGGTCCACTACAAACCAAACAGCGTCATGCCCTTTCTTTGACTTTGGTAGACCAGTCACAAAGTCCATGGTCACATGCTGTCACTTCCACTCTGGGATTTCCTGTGTCACGCCCCAGGGCGGCCGTCCCCGAGACGGGGCAATAATAAAATATCAGCTATCAATACCTGATGTCAATAAAGACTCCAACAACAACACACAAGGTGGCAAAGCAAAGATAATGATAACTGACTGAAAAGCGGAAGCATAATATATAAACAATGTCTGTAAACCAAAAACATTATTACATACTCGAATACACAATCACTGTCCTGTGAGAGACAAGTCTAGTCCAAATAAAATATAACCTGTGCCACATGCACGATTTACAATACATAAAATGACTCTAGGACTGCTGACAGCCTCGCACTCGCCACCCGCCGGAAGAACGCTCCACGCCCATAAGACCACGCCACAGGAAAGCTCCCGCTCCACGCCCAACACTGCCCCTGAAAAGAAACAGTATGCGAGGGGTGAGCTACAAGCTCAGTGAGTGGCTGGAAACCAATCACCATACAACAGTTCAATGCTAACACAATTTCCTTTCAAGGAAAAACATGGGTAGAAACCCAATGGATAACAGGGTCACGCGGCGGCGCGACCAACCTCACCCTCACCCTCACTCCCGGAGGAAGACTCTTGGGTCTTTTGGGGAGAGACCATACCGTTGGTCGAGGAGACCCGGGATTACTGGTCCACACAACACTACTGGATCACCAACCTCACCCTCACCCTCACTCCCGGAGGGAGACTCTTGGGTCTCTTGGGGAGAGACCATACCGTTGGTCGACGAGACCCGGAATTACTGGTCTACACAACACTACTGGATCATCTACATCAAGATAACTGCCCAACGATGTCTTTGAACATCGATACGCAAACCAACAACTATGGGAACGGACGAACCACGAATGGGTCACGCGGCGACGTGTCTTCACCTCATCCTCACCCTCACCCTTTACAGGTGACATAGGACTTTTGGAGAGATTAGACTCCTCTACACCCTTGGTCCACCGGTAGCCCTTTCCTCAGGTAGTCACTACCTGGTATACTCCCACGATCAGTACGCTTCTGACCACCTCGGTGGGATGGGAGCCCTCTGTCAGGACAGCTTTTCCATCGCCGGGAAGTTCCTACATCAGATCCAACAAAGGGGAGAACGATTTCACACTCGCAGTATCATTCGTTATCCCTCTCCCGGGTAGCCTCTACCTAGTATACCCCCACGATCAGTACATCTTGTCGCATGCATCGATAGTACCTACAGGTGGGGGCCCTCTGTCAGGAAAGCTACAACCTGGGCCGCTTCAACACGGAAGACATTGTGAGGAAACACTCCATGTTTGTAAAGCGAACCCAATGGAATGACAACTACTCTCGATAATCACATATCGATGATAGCGAATACTATTGTACTCCCACACAGTTGCGTCGCTCGGACACAAGGGGGGGGTTGCCTCTGCTCTCACACAGAAATAATCCCAAGGCACATAACCCAACAGGCGGTTCATATACACGCCTAGCATGGGTAGGCCTAGCTTAATGCCCCAACTACCGGCTTAACAAAACCGATAAGATAATGAATTCTCCTGAATTCCAAACGAGTGCAACGCTCGGATGCCCGGGACGATTACATCGCTAGCGCTCTAACTAATAAGGTACAACCCGATAGCGGGTCATACCCATGCCTATTTCAGATAGGCCTAATCAGTTTTAACATGCGCATATATATATCCAGGAGAATTATATCTTAATTATGTACATAACTACATGCATGATAACCTATCAAATAATTATAGGGATACTCCCTAACATGGATTTACATCATAAACAACAAATCATACAACATGCATACATGGTATGGCCCACTTAAACATGCATACGTGGCCATTAATTATATAAGCACACAAGGCATAACTTAAGCATGCGTTGGATATCACCAACTTAAAAGAAAGGGTCAAGCTCGATCTCGCGCACTAACAGGTGCATGCCAATATTCCAAACGAACCTGAATCGAGTAGGAAATCGCATTTACTGACTCAGTTCGTGCAGAGGGAGAGGGCGAGAGAGATCATCATCTCAAGAAGTTGGTCATAGCTTTGCCCCATTAGCATGGGCGCAACAACTACACCACGCCCTCGAGTCTTATCGCAAGGGAATATTAGGCAGGTGCCCGTTATTAACCCAGACTTAATCATGCTGGATATTCCAATTAATATGGTAGGAGTAGTATTACAATACTACCTAAGGCATGCCATATTCTATACATCCATACACATTACAGAAAACATGCCCATACTAGAGGGGCGCATGCAACACAATCATTCATACATGGATACAATACATGCAATATAAGCCTAGCATGCAAGATATCTAACATATTATAGTTTAAGCATGGCCATACTACTTATCTACACAAGTAGTATAGCTAGGATGCCCCATCGATGCACGACGCACGACTACGCGCGTCGAGCGCATCTCGAGGGGGGGGATTGGATCAACCACTCACCTAACGAGCGCACGGCTCGTGAAACGCAAGAGGGCGAAAACAATTGAATCCGAAGCATGATACCAATCCGCCAAGAATCATCCAATCCCGAAATTGACCAATGGTTTGGATTGGGCTATAACAAGGTGCTCGATACCCCGAAACACACCCTGAACGGGTCCGAATACTGCAAGCACGCCCCCGAGCACCGCGTGCACGCGGCCCACGCACTCCGCACGCATCGGTGAACGCCCAGCACGCCCTTGAGCACTCCGTGCATGCTGCCCACGCACTCCGCACGCATCGGACAACGCCAAGCATGCCCTCGAGCACCTCGTGCACGCTGCCCACGCACTCCGCACGCATCGGACAACGCCAAGCACGCCCTCGAGCACCTCGTGCACGCTGCCCACGCACTCCGCATGCATCGGACAACGCCAAGCATGCCCTCGTACACCTCGTGCACGCTGCCCACGCACTCCGCATGCATCGGACAACGCCAAGCACGCCCTCGAGCACTCCGTGCATGCTTCCCACGCGCTCCGCACACATGCGAGAATGCTAAGCATGCACTCGAGCACCCGATGTGCCAACCCTACGCCCCTTTTAGCCTATAAACACAAGTTCAAGTGATGCATGAGGAACCTCATTTGAAAGAAGAGAAGAAGAGGCATACAAGGTTCACTCACACATACTCACAAACGGGTGGCGTACACACATGCACAACACATAAAGCATGAACATGGGCTTCTCTCCCTCATCCTCTTCAATTCCATGCATGCACAACAACACAAAGCAATGGAGCTTCCACTCCTCCCCATCAGCTACAAAAGACATGGCTGAACCCAACACGGAGAGCGGGAGGTCCATACGCGGCTCCGGCACGCCCACACGCCACAGCTCCACCTTTATCACCATCGACGCCCCGAACCTCCCTTCAAACAACAAACATACCAAGACATCAGAAGAGGGGACTTCAACACCACCTCCACTTTATCTTCTTCATTTTTCATAGAAGAAGGGCTGGTCGAGAGTGTTAGGCGAGAGAGACAATCGGGGCCATTAAATAGCCAAAAGAGGGATTTAAATGACCAAATCGTCCCTGACCAGAAATTTCTGGACAGGCTTCACTCGAACAGCCATAACTTCCACGATATAGTTCCGAACTGCACAATTCAAAATCGTTTGGAAAGTCAAGAAAATTAGGACACCTTCTCGAAAATATGATCGCCAAACCCAAAGGTAAGTTCCTGGCGACGATGACCTGCGTAGCCCTTCTGTCGGTTCTGGGTGCAGATGCACACACAAACCAACCTGGCCACCGCAAGGTCAAACAACTAACTTATGGCCCCTCCAACTGGCGCTCCTCAACCGTCCCAACACAAGGGAGGTATAAAACTGCGCCTGTAGAGTGCCTTTCACAGATCCATTTGGATGCTCGAATGGCAGTCGTCTTGTAGGCATACCCCAACAAATGGGTGGTGCCTCACCCAACTGCCCTCATCATCGAGCATGCAGGCACTTAGCATGTCCTCCAAGGTCTGAATCGTCCTCTTTGTCTGGCTGTCCATCGGCGATGAAATGCTATACTTAAATGGAGGCTCGCGCCAAAGCCTGCCAAGGCTGCGCCACAACCTCAAAGTAACCCCTCGCGTCTCAACCGAAAATAGCGCCGACCGGAGTGCCATGAAGACGAACAATCGCGAAGGTGAAAACCCACGTCAAGGCGTCCAGAGACTCAATCAGTCGGATTAGGGAGGGAAGCGCAGACTTAGTCAGTCGGTCAATGATCACCTAGATGGCGTCGTGACCCGAATGTGACATTAGCGAGTCCGCAACAATCCCTGATAACCCACTCCCACGTCCACTGAGGAATCTCGATGGACTGACGCTTTCCACTCAGTGATGATGATTCTCGAACTTTGCCTGAGGGCATGCCAACCTGGGGAAACAAGGTCACCCATATCGCCTTTTCATCGCACCACAGCAATCTCAATGAAGACTACCCCAAAGTAGTCCACGGAGGACCAATAAAACTTTTGAGATCCACGAAGGCATCCGGTGCATTCGTCAACCTCGACGGCAGTACTTAAAACTCATAGTGCTTGAAACGGTCACGAAAAGGCCATCTATAGGATGTCCAACTCCTGGATCTCCAACTTGTGGTACCCTTGTGCGAAGATCGATCTAAGAGAAGACACTGGCTCCCATAGCTGGTCAAACAGATCATCGATTCGCGGCAAGGGTAATTGATCTTCAACCTCCACGGGGAGATCAAAACAACCCCTCGAACAATTAAGTCCAGATTCTGCTCCTCAAGCATGGCTGGCGCTCATGATGACACTTACACGCTTGGTAAGCCGCTCAACCGCGCTTAATCCACAAGACACGCAATAAGGGGGTCGTCGAACCTCGACAATGCCTATGCGACGTCATCTATCTGATAAGGCGGTTGAGTCCCATCACGAACGCGCGTCGAGCGCATCCCGAGGGGGGGGGGGATTTGATCAAACCACTCACCGCAACCCGGGACCTCGCGCATCCCTTTCGATGAGAAAAGGGGGATATTCGGGGGCCCTCGATGCACCCACGACCACCTCAACCACCACCACCACTACCACCACCTTCACAGCCCTCCTCAGCCTTCTTTTGCTTGCTCTTCCTCCTTCACCTTCTCCTTCTCCTTCTTTTGCTTTCTTCCTCCTCCTTCTCCACACACACAAAGAGGGGAAAAAGTGACCAAGAGAGGGAGAGAAAGAGAGATCCACGAGTTGGGAGAGAGGGGGAGAGAGAGAGAGAGAGGGCAAAATGGTCATTTCCATGCCCAAATAGTGTTTTGGGGTGACTATAGGGGGTGGTGAGGTTAGGGTTAGGCTCACCCTCACTCAACCACTTATTTTTTCTTTATTGGGAAGCGTGCGGAGAAGCACCACACACACGAAAATATCTCACCCACCGAAACCCAGTAACGGCCAAACTCGGATGCGATTCGGAACTGCATATTTTTCAAAACGTTACCGGAATTCGGTGAAATTTTTATGGGTAGTACTAAACGGTACTAGGACACAAAATATGCAGTTAGATTTCCAATCAGAGTACTCTAATTTCCGCAGGTGGCTAAAAGCCAAAATTTTAGCGACTCCGATCGAAAAAAGAAAAGGCCCTGAATGACCCAGATGTGACCAAGGCTTAACCGAAATGGCTCCAAATGACACAGGCATAACAGAAAGTCCTCCTTTACAATTTGAGATTGCATATTTTTCCGGGCAAGCTAAGATCCCATTGGACTGGCCCATATTTAGTGAGAACGGTCTATTCCCATGGTGCCATTGAGGTTGAGAATCCAAAGAATGGCAATGTTTTTAAAGTAAATGATCATAGACTTAAACCATTTTTGGAGTTACCATCGGAGAAAGTGGAGGTCATGCACCTCTATGATTCCATCTATCAAGATTAAGCTCTCTTGATAATTGTTTTGTACCATATTTTTTTGGGTTGCCTTTCCTCCCGAATCATCATTTCCTTGTTCATGCGGTAAACTAGGTTTGGGGGCGTTAGGGTAATTTTTCATTTTCAGTCTAGGTTTTGTGTTTGTTTGCATCCACTATCATCGAGTCATTGGATGTAGTCTTTATTTTGAAATATGATGAACTAATGAAATTGTTTTGATGTCATCGTATAGCAGCAGTTCAATGGTAATCACTTGATATGGTAAAATTCTTCCTTTTTCATTCTCCTTTCTTGATATTTCATGTGTCCAATGGTATGAACATTGAGGACAATGTATGGATTATGTTTGGGGGGGTTTTTGACATTTGATTCATCATTCTCAGTATTGATAGACTATTTTGAAAAAAAAAAGCCTAAATCCCTATGATGTAGCATGAGCGCTTATGTTAACTTCTATTTTAGTAGGTCTTAAATGCTTGATCTTGGAAAATTCACTACACATCTTGTTATATATGTGTCACTTTTAACCTGCTGATAACCGTTGGAGCGTTCTGGCAGTATTTTGTTTTTTTTGGTTTTCGATCGGAACCGCTAATTTTTGGACTGTTAGCTATCGTCCTGAGTTAGAGGACTCTGATTGGAAATCAAACTGCATATTTGGTGTCCTGGTGCCATTTTAGGCCTCTCACGAAAATTTCATCGAATTCCGGTAACGTTTCTGAAATTTCACAGTTCCGGGGCGTATCTGGGTTTTTAAGTCGCACACTATTTAAAGGATGGGATCTAATTTCGAAATCACTATTCATCATCCCTACCAAGTGATTCTCTCTCTCCCCTCTCTCCTTTTCTAACTTTTGAGCCCCCTAGACCCCTCAAACCTAAAAACCTAAAACCTAGGAAGTGTAGATCGGGTCCCGATCTACACCCCGGTGGTTTCAAATCTCGATTCTGGCGAGTTTTACCCCTCCGTCCGCCCTCTCTTCTCCTCTGTTTTGGCCCATCTCGGAGGTGGGAGTAGATCCGGGCGTTGGAAGCCCTTGGGGAAAGGTTTCGGTGCACGGAGAGCATCCGGACTTCCCTTCTTCCCCTCGGTAAGCCTCTTTCCTCTCTTTTTCATGCTTAGATGTATGTTAGGAGGGTAGTTTTGGGGTTGGGAGGCGGTTGGGGGCGGTGGGTGGCCGTCGGAGGGCTGTGGTGGTGGTCGGAGGCCATTGGTGGCCGGAGGTGGGTGGTAGAGGAGCTCGGGCAGGTGGGCTGGCAGTCCCGGGCAGCAGGCATCACCGGCAGCAGCATAGCAGCGCAGCAGGCTGGGCGCGCGCGGGCGTGCGCGCGTGCGTGCGCGCGGGCGTGCGCACGGGCGTGCGCTCGGGGGGAGCTGGTGGCCAGCAGTGCGTGCGTGCCGGGCGTGCTGGGCGTGCGGGCGTGCTGGGTAGGACTAGCTCGGGTAGGCTGGGAGCAGTTGCACCAGTTTGCCAGGTGCGCGAGCGCGTGCGCGCGGGCGCGCGCGCGGGCGTGCGCTCGGGTGGGGCAGGGGGAGGTGAGCGGAGCGGGATGGCTGCGGGTTGTGCAAGCAGGGCAGGCCGGCTGGGCAGGCCATGCTCGGGCAGCTGGCAGGGGGTGCTCGGGCATCAGGAGGGCAGTGGCTGGGCGTGCAAGGCGAACGGTGCTCGGGCCACTCGGCGACGCGCGCAGGCAGGCAGCGCGGGCAGCAGCGCGGGCATGCTGGCAGGCGCGTTGGGCGCGTGCTGCCAAGCGCGCTGGGCGCGTGTTGCGCGTGTGTGCGCGTGGGCGCTGGGTGAGGGTCCCGGGTGCTGGGCGCTGAGCGTCGGGTGCTGGGCCGCGGATACCGGGCGCTGGGCTGAGGCCCAGGCGTGCGCGCGGTGCAGTGGGTGCGAGCGAGTGGTGCGCGCGTGGTGCGCGCGGGTAGAGGATGGTAGGTGCGCGCGGAGTGCACGCGGATAGGGGGCTGGAGGTGCGCGCGGGGTGCGCGCGGGGCGTGCGGGGTGCTCGCGGGCCAGCGCGAGGCGTGCGGGGTGTGCGCGGGCGGCTGCGCTGGGGCGCAGGGGGCGCGCGGTGCACCCGGGAGGTTCGACGGTGCGCGGGGTGCGTTGGCTGAGGCGCGGCGGTGCACCCGGGCGGTCGGGCGGCCGTGCGGGTGGTTGCCGGGGTGCTCGGGCTAGCGTGCGTGCGGGTCGTATGCACGTTTGCCCGAGTGTTGGGTGTTTGATTTGGGATTTTGGGTATTTATTTGTGTATTTTGGGGTATCTGTGGATTTTAACTCACCATATAAATGTCTGTCTTGCAGATCCTGATGGGCGGTCGCGCGACGACCCGGATTTCGATGAGTGGGACAATCCAACCCAGTAGAGAGGGGTCATACGCATTTGGGCGTATACCGACCTCTCCTGGGGCACCATGGATGTATATTAACCAGCAGTAATATGTAATCCATGCTTGCATGATTTAAATGTAGAATGCATGCTACCCTAGTCTTTGTATGTTAGGGACTTGCACCCATAGGATAGGTGTAAGAGCCATGCACCATGCCCCCTGTTTTCATGATAGGAAACCTCGGCCTATGCATGCGTCCTACTAGTTTATTTATTAAATTAAATGCTAGTGTATGTTAAATCGCATGCCTTAGATAATATTATAGGGAGGAGCCTTGCGAGGTCAACATTGAAACCCGTGTTAGGGTACTCCGTGTTCCTTGTTTGGTTGTCGGGATGCGGGGAACACGGAGCACCCTAACACGGGTCTCAATGTTGACCTCGCAAGGCTCCTCCCTATAATATTATCTAAGGCATGCGATTTTAACATACACTAGCATTTAATTTAATAAATAAACTAGTAGGGCGCATGCATAGGCCGAGGTTTCCTAGCATGAAAACAGGGGGACATGGTGCATAGCTCTCACACCTATCCTATGGGTGCAAGTCCCTAACATAAAAGCCTAGGGTAGCATGCATTCTGTATTTAAAATCATGCTCACATGCAATACATATTACTACAGGTTAATATAATCCACGGTGCCCCAGGAGAGGTCGGTATACGCCCAAGTGCGTATGACGCCTCTCTACTGGGTTGGATTGTCCCACTCACCGGTATCTGGGTCGTCGCGCGACCGTCCGTCCAGATCTGCAAGACAGACATTCAATATGGTGAGAACAAAACATAAATACTCTAAATACCCAAACATACAAAACCCACAACTAAACACCTAACACTCGGGCAAACGTGCATACGACCCGCACGCACGCTAGCCCGAGCACTCCGGCTACCACCCGCACGGCCACCCGCCCTCGGATGCGCCACCGCGCCTCAGCCCGCGCGCCCCGACGCACTGCCGCACGCACGCGCACGCTCGCGCGCACACCGCGCGTCCAGCCCAGCGCGCCCCCGCGCGCACTGCACGCACGCCCCAGCACGCGCGCGCACTGGTCCCCAGCACCGCGCGCACTGGTCCCCAGCACCGCGCCCAGGCGCATGCCCAGGCGCCCTGCCCAGCACCCAGGCACAGTGCCCAGTTGCCCAGCCCGCGCGCCCCGACGCACTGCCGCACGCACGCGCACGCTCGCCTGCGCCCGCGCGTCCAGCCCAGCGCGCCCCCGCGCGCACTGCACGCACGCCCCAGCACGCGCGCGCACTGGTCCCCAGCACCGCGCGCACTGGTCCCCAGCACCGCGCCCAGGCGCATGCCCAGGCGCCCTGCCCAGCACCCAGGCACAGTGCCCAGGTGCCCAGCCCGCGCGCGCCCGCGCGCACCCGCGCGCACTCCCGCGCACACCCCCGCTCGCGCCAGCACCCGCGCGCACCCGCGCGCCCGCGCGCACGCTCCCGCGCACGACTGCGTGCCCGACTGCGCTTGCCAGCGCCCAGCTCCACCCGCGCGCACGTCCGCGCGCACGCGCGCGCGCGCGCGCCCCTGCCAGCTGCTGCGCCTGCTGCCTGTGCTGCTGCCACCAGCCACCCTGCCCGAGCACCTCAACCACCACCCACCGGCCACCCCAAGGCCTCCGACCACCCCCCACAGCCCTCCGACGGCCACCCACCTCCGCCGACCGCCTCCCAACCTCAAATCCACCCTCCTAACATACATCTACACAAGAAAAGAGGGGAAAAGAGGCTTACCAAGGGGAGGAAGGGAAGTCCGGTTGCTCTCCGCGCACCGAAACCTCTCCCAAAGGACTTCCAACGCCCGGATCTACTCCCACCTCCGAAATGGGCCAAAACAGAGGAGAAGAGAGGGCGGACGGAGGGGCAAATCTCGCCGGAATCCGGATTTGAAAGCACCGGAGTGTAGATCGGGACCCGATCTACACTTCCTATGCTTTAGGTTTTAAGCTTTGAGGGCTCTAGGGGGCTCAAAAGTGAGAAATAGGGAGAGGGGAGAGAGAAAATGAAATTGGTAGGGATGATGAATAGTGTTTCAAAAATTAGATCCCACCCTTATATAGTGAGCGACTTAAAAACCCAGATACGCCCCGGAACTGTGAAATTTCGGAAACGTTACCGGAATTCAACAAAATTTTCGTGAGAGGCCTAAAATGGCACCAGGACACCAAATATGCAGTTAGATTTCCAATCGGAGTCCTCTAGCTCAGGACGATAGCTAACAGTCCAAAAATTAGCGGTACCGATCGAAAACCGAAAAAAAATGAAAAAAACTGCCAGAACGCTTTAACGGTTACCAGCAGGTTAAAAGTGACACAAATATAACAGTATATATTCAGTTGTATTGGTGTATATTGGCTCTCACAGGACAGATGATTGAGTATCGAGTCTGTAGTATGTTTATTTACAGATTCATTCTTTTGCTTCCGCATTTGGTGTATATATCATGTCAGCCCTTTGTTGTCTGTGTGTCATTCTGGTTGTTTGTGTATGATATATTATTGACCTCCTGTGTAGATTCTGATATTTTATATACACTTGCCACGTCCCGGGGACGGCCGCCCTGGGGCGTGACATATCTGGATGCATTTTTGAGTTAAGAAGAATTTGTGGAGTTGACTTAATAATTGCCTAGAGTGTTCTAAACTTCCTAAAACGGCCTGTTGAATCTAAAAGTCTATTTCATTTGTTTGCTTGATAAGAAGTTAGGGTTACATCAATTGAATATCAACCATTGAATCACAAGTACAGTGGAAAAGGGCTACTTATTATTAGGTCTTGAAAAAAAATATATCGATAGAGTACTTTTCCAAAAAAAAAGAAAAAGAAGAAGAAAAAGAAAAATATCTATGGTGCTTTGAACAAAGAGCTTAGCAATCATTATGTGAAGTTTAAAGACCGATTCAATAGTGATAGAGTGAAAGCCTCCCTGTAAAAGATAGTAAGTAAGCTGGAATATCACATATAAAGCCCATGAGGTAATAAAGTGAAAATCCAAATCTCTTGCTGGTTTAGTAGACTATTTTGGTTTTGACTTAGTGTCTAAGGGAGAACCGACCATTCGACAGCAATTACAAGGAAAATTCTTACTTAGGAGTCTGAACCTCTTGAGTGTTGTCCAGATTTTCACGAGCACACCATGTCATTACATTAAGGATTTTTCTGAAAGGAATCTAATATCTTGAGCTCTACAATATTATAATGGGATTATGGCAGAAAAAAGGTGTGTATCATGAATTTTGTGGGTAGATTCGCTGCAAACCCTCACGAGTCAAACTCGTCCACTAGGGGTGACCTAGGGGTTTAAGGGCTTGTTGCATACGCTAAATGCAACCGTGAGAGCCTGCGAAAGTGGCCTTATCCTTATTTTTAATTTTGTTTAATCACTTTCATTGCTAGAGGACTAGAGAAAACTAGGTTTAGGGGTGTTTAATAAGGATATCAATTATACATTTAAACCCCTTAATCTAATTTTCTATATCCTTATTTTATGTATAATAATAACTAATATTAAGAATTCATGTGTTATTGTAGGTAATTGACTTAAATGATGATTATCAATACAAGATATGCTACAAATCAGTTAAAGATGTGAAGGAGAATCAAGAGTTTCTAGAAGATCCTTATGGAAAAAAAGATTTGGTTAAGATTGAATAAAAATCAATCCAATCAAATATATTCTTCAAAATCCCGTCCCACTATTTTTATCATAATGTTTGCCTCTAGTATCTGATTTATGCTCATGATATGGCGTTGGAAAGATAATTTCAAGATCTGCAAATCACTATTTCATGAAGATTTCGTAATGCCATCATATTATGGGTCAAAAAGCCATCTGAAGATTCTGCCAAAAATCAATGACGGGAATTAAATTTAAACTTCATATGAGGGAAGGTTGAGGCCAATCTTAACTACCCAATAATTTATATATTGCAAATAAATGGTTGAGATTCAAGAGCTGAAGGCTATAAAAGGAGCACATATGAATAAAATCAAAAGAGAAGAAAGGAAGAAAGGAGGAGGCACAAATACAATCAAAGGAGAAGAATTCAAAAGTTTTTCTCTGTTTTTGTTTTTCATTTCATCTCATATATTTTGATTCTTGTATTCTATTAGATCTGAATTTTAATATTAATTTTGTGTTTTTATTTTCAAGAATTTTTCAATAATATGATATCTTTTATTTTTCTTTTCTTTAATTTGATCATGTCTTCTAGTAGCTAAATCTTCAACTAGGGTTGAAGATGAAACCATGCAATGCTAGTTTATGATTTTATATTTAGATCTGAATTCTCCATATTGTTTGCTTTATTTAGTATCAATCTCTCCCTCAATTCTCTTTTGAAATGAAACCTTTTATGTGAATTTCTTATTACCTTTTTAAAAAATCTTTTGCATTTGATTTGATAAAATATACTTTGATTGAGTTCTATGATATTTTATGCTCTTCTTAACATGTTGAATATTGAGTTGGTAGATTTTATAAAGGGAAAGGAGATAGATCATGGCCCAGAAAGGCCATCCGCTCCAACCAGAACTCGCACTTGCTGAACTTGGCGAACAACTGATGTCCAGCCAGAGTCTCCAAAACAGTGCGGAGGTGGTGAGCGTGCTCCTCCAGACTCCTCGAGTACACCAATATATCATCGATGAATACTACCACAAAGGAGTCGAGGAAGGGTCGAAATACCCGGTTCATCAGATCCATGAAGGCCGCCGGCGCGTTCGTCAACCCAAAAGGCAGTACTCTGAACTCGTAGTGCCCGTACCGGGTGCGAAAGGCCGTCTTCGGAATATCTGACTCCCGGATCTTCAACTGGTAGTACCCCGAGCGGAGATCGATCTTGGAAAAGACACACGCTCCCTGAAGCTGGTCAAACAGATCGTCGATCCGCGGCAACGGGTACTTGTTCTTCACTGTCCGCTTATTCAACTGCCTGTAATCAATACACAGCCGCAGTGAACCGTCCTTCTTCCGGACGAACAGGACAGGGGCTCCCCACGGAGACACACTCGGACGTGCGAAGCCCTTCTCCAGCAACTCCTCCAACTGCTCCTTCAGCACCCTCAGCTCTGCGGGAGCCATCCGGTACGGAGCCCTCGAAACCGGCTCGGTCCCCGGAAGCAGATTGATCTCAAACTCAATCGCGCGGTCCGGCGGTAATCCCGGAAGATCGTCGGGGAAAACCTCGGGAAACTCTGCCACGATTGGAGTCTGACTGATATCTGCCCGCAGCGGTGCATCCTCCAGAGCAATATAAGCCAGAAAGCCCTCGCATCCACCCTGAAGGAGTCTCCACGCCTGCATGGACGACACGAACCCCAGAGGAGCTACGTCTCGATCGCCCACGAACTGGAAGGACCTCCGACCAGGAAGGTGGAACGACACCGACTTGGCGAAACAGTCGATGCTGGCATGACTAGCTGCAAGCCAATCCATCCCCAGGATGGCATCAAAATCCGACATCGCGAGCTCCACCAGCTCTACCGGAAACTCATGCTCCGCGATCTCCACCGTGCACCCTCGGTACACCGAACTGAGGAGAATCCGGTCTCCCACAGGCAATGACACCTCTAACACAGCATCTAGAGGAGCGGACGCCACACCCGTCCGTCTCGCGAAAGCGGGAGACACGAACGAGTGGGTGGCTCCGGAATCAAATAGCACATAAGCAGGAAGCTGGGAGATCTGAACAGTACCTCTGACCACGCTGCCTGATGCCTGGGCCTCCTCTGCCGAAAGCGCTGCCACTCGGCCCTGGACGAACTGAGGCTGAGGAGCAGGGGCACGCCTCGCCTGCTGCGCTGGCTGCCTCCTCTGATCAGCACGGCCACCCTGTGGCTGCTGCTGCTGACGCTGAGGCTGCTGCTGCGGCTGGCGCTGAGGCTGCTGCTGCTGCTGGAACGGCTGCTGGAACGGCCGCTGCTGCAACTGCTGCTGCTGGGGCATCACTGCGGGTCGGCCAGCGTCAGGGCAATTATACAAGATATGCCCGACGCGCTGACAGTGATAACAGCGCCTCGTCTCTGGTCGCCTCGACTGGACCGGCACGGCTGCGATGGGTGCTGGGCCTCGCGCTGGCACCACATCTGCTGGAAGAGAGGGAGCCGCTGACTGCTCGAAGCGGGCCCTCTTCTTCTTCCGCTGCCCTCTGTCCTGACCTCTGGGTGGCCTCTGGTCTGTCGACGGGGTCGGAGCCCGCACCTGGATCCCGAGGTCTCTCTCGACTGTCTTCGCCCGCGAGACCAAGTCGGAGAACCTCGTGAAAGCATGGGCGGTGACGTGCACTCGGATGTCATTGCTCAGACCGAGCTCGAATCGGCGGCACCTCGACACCTCGTCGATCGCCAGAGCTGGAGCGAACGTGGACAGCCTCGTGAACCGCGTGGAGTACTCAGCGATGGACATAGTGCCCTGAGTCAGCTGCTCAAACTCCCGCTCCACTATCTGTCGCGTCGAGAAGGGGAAATACTCCTCCAAGAAATATCCCCTGAATCCCGCCCAAGTGAGCTGCTCCAGCCCCTCTGGGATATCCACTGATCTAGTAGCCCACCACTCGGCGGCGCTACCCTTCAGCATAAACGCAGCCAGGGAGACCCTCTGGCGATCTGTGCAAAGCATCGTCGAGAAGATGGTATCCACCTCCATCAACCATCTCTCGGGAGCAAGGGGGTCCTCCGTCTGTCCTCGGAACTCGGGAGGATGGAGCTTCAGAAAGGCTGAGAGTCCACTCTGCTGGACCCTCGCTGCAGCCTCTAGCCCTGCCTCCCTCTCCTGAGGATCCTGAACTCTGGCCGCCGGAATCTCCACCACGGGGACTGGGGGTGTATCGGGTACCTCAGGTGGATCCGCCACCAAAGGAACCTGCGGAACTGCCTCGCGGGCTGCCCGCAGCTCCTGAATCTCCCTCGCCTGATCTGCCAACACCCTCGTCTGGGTCTCCACCATATCTGCTAACCGCGCAAACGCGCGCTCCCAGGCAGGAGGCTCCTGCGCTGGTCCTGACCTCTCGGCTGAGGACTCACCAATAGCATCCTCGACTCTGGCAGGTCCGGAGACCTCCAAGGGTCGAGAGGGGCCACGTCCGCGTCGTCCTCTGCGAGGAGGCATATCAGCAACCTAAGAAAACCAGACACTAGGATCAGAATACGCATATAGAAATCCTAGGACTCATCTCTATGAAAAGGAAGACATTTGGCTCTGACAGGACCAGGCTCTGATACCAACTTTTGTCACGCCCCAGGGCGGCCGTCCCCGGGACGCGGCAAGTGTATATATGATATCAGTAACAAGAGTTCAATAATATACCACAAACAACAACTAAAAATGACAACACAGATAAAAGCAGGGCTGACATAATATATACACCAAATGCGAAAGCTAAAAGACTGAGTCTGTAGTCAAAACATACTACAGACTCGATACATAATCATAAGTCCTGTGAGAGCCAACATGCCCATATATACACAAATAAATCCAAACATAATCCAACTAAGTGCCCAAGCACAGAACATATACGTACAACAGAAAGAAGGGTGCTGATGGCCTCAAAACTCGTGGGACGCGGCGCTACCCTCTGCCGGTGTAGTCGCTCGGGAAGCTCCTCCCTCAGAGATCACTGAAAAGACAATATGCGAGGGGTGAGCCACACGCTCAGTGAATAGCACAACCCATGCATACAGTTCATATTAACCACATTTAAGCAATTCATAAGCCACAAGTGGCATAGTATCACAATCCGGGGGTTCGTTCATCGCCGACCCCATACCCTCACCCTCACCCTCAACAGGTGACCTAGGATGTTGGGACTTAGCGGGTTGATAATCATCCATACATAATCCTGTGGGTCGTCGCATCGCCGGCCCACCATACCCTCACCCTCACCTCTCAACAGGTGACCTAGGCTCTTGGGACTGACTAGGCTGTTGGTTACCCTTGGTCCACCGATAGTCTCTCCTCACTCCGTGGTTGTTTGGCCACTCCCGTGTTCAGCGCAGTCCTTCTACCAGATCAGGAGGCGCCTACTAGGGGGAGCCCCTGCACGGGACAACCTGTCTAACGCTGAGGTAGTCTCTACACGGATCCGACGAGGGGAACAGAACAGCCTATCCATCGCATATGATCCACTCGGATCCGCTGACAGCACATCTCTACGACTCTAATGTCTCGAATTCCTCAGAATTCCACCAGCGCGCATAACCAGGATGCGGGGAAATAAATAAGCCAATATGGGGAAAAGAGACCTTGGGAGGATAACCTGAGGTCCCGATGTAGGACATCCGACAACCAAACGAGGAACACGGAGTACCCTAACCCGGGTCTCAATGTTAACCTCGCAAGGCCCCCTTATATTCCCTAAGCATGCTATCTATTATTACAGTTCGCATTTAATTAAATAAACCAAACTAATAGGACGCATGCACAGGTCGGGCTTTCCTAGCATGATAGCGAGGTGGCAGGATGCATGGCTCATGCACAATCCTAAGGGTGCAAGTCCCTATCACACAATCTAGGGTGGCATGCAATTCTACACACACATCATGCATACATGGATTACATCGAAGCAGTTAATACTAACTATAAGCCCCAGGGGAGGACGGTACACGCCCAAAGCATGTAGCGCCTCCCACACTGGGTTGGGTTGTCCCACTCACCGGGAATCGGGTCGACGCGCGACCGTCCGTCGAGATCTGCAAGACAGGGTATTAACTGGTTAGAATAAATCCACAATTATCCAATAATACACAATAAATACCCAAAACCCACAACAAACACCCAACACCCTCGGCAACCACCCGCACGGCCCACCCGACCGCCCGGGTGCACCGCCGCGCTTCAGCCCGCGCACCCTGCACACCGCCGGACCCTCTGCCCGCCGCCTGGACACGCCACCGCACCGCCCCCGGGGCTCCGCGCATCCACTGCGCCCCGCAGCAGTAGCCCGAGCGCCCCAAACACCTCGCGCCGCCCCGCGAGCACCCCGCACGGCCCCCGCGCGCAGCACCTTCCCGCGCGCACCCCGCGCGCGCCTCCGCCGCCGCCGCGCCTCGCGCGCACTGCCCTGCTCGACCAGCACCTCGCGCACACCTCGCCTGCCCCACCGCGCCTCGCGCACACCTCCCCTGCTCGGCCATCACCTCGCGCACGGCACCACCACTATCCGCCTGCACCTCGCGCACGCACCGCCACTGTCCGCACGACTAGCACCCCGCGCGACCAGCTCCTCGCGCCCAGACCAGCGCGACCAGCACCTCGCGCGCAGCTCCCTAGCTGGCCTCCAGCTCTTCCCGAGCGCACGCCCGCGCGCACGCTCGCGCGCACGCACGCGCGCGCCCTGCCAGCCCCTGCGCCTGGGCTACCCGAGGCCACCAGCCCACTCGCCAGCACTGCCAGCCCCTCCAGCATACCCAGCACGACCAGCACTGCCAGCCCCAGACCGCGCACCCGCGCGCATGCCGCGCGCACGCACGCCCGCGCGCACACGCGCGCATCCCGCACGCGCCCAGCCTACGCGCTGCCTGGCCCGCTGCCGCCACTGCCTGCTGCCCGGGACAGTGCCCCTGCCTGCCGAGCACCTCCAACCACCCCTCCCACTGCCGCCGACCACCTCCAACCACCTCCGACCACCCTCCGACGACCCCCCACTGCCGCCGACCACCTCCCAAACTCAAAACCCCCCCTAGCAATCATCTAAACAAGAAAAAGAGGGAAAGAAGCTTACCGAGGGGGAGGAAGGGGTCCGGTGCTCTCCACGCACCGAAACCCTTCACAAGCCTTCTCACGCCCCGATCTAGCTTGGCCTTCGAAATGGGCCAAATCAGAGGACGGAAAGGGGAGGTCGGGGAGGCTAGGATCGTCGGAAATCGGATTTGAAGACACCGGAGCGTAGATCGGGACCCGATCTACACTTCCCGTGCTTTAGGTTTTTGGTTTTGAGGGGTGTAGGGGCTCAAAGGAGAAAAGAGAGAGGGAGAGAGAAAGCAAGTCGTAGGGATGATGAATAGTGATAGATATTTTGATTCCTTTTATATAGAGTGTGACTTAAAAACCCGGATACGCCCCGGAACTGCGAAATTTTTGCAAACGATGCCGGAATTCGATGAAATTTTCATGAGTGGCTTAAAATGGCACCAGGACACATAATATGCAGTTAGATTTTCAATCGGAGTCCTCTAAGTCAGACGATAGCTAACAGTCCAAAATTATGCGGTTCCGATCGAAAAACCCTGAAAATTTTAAAACTGCAAAAATGCTCCAATGATTGCCAATAGGCCAAAAAGTGACACATATATAACATTCTCCCCCCCTTAGGAAATTTTGTCCTCAAAATAAATACAAGTACATCTAAGAAGGGAAAAGATGCGGATATGCGTCACGCATGGCGTCCTCGAGCTCCCAGGTGGCCTCGGCACCAGAACGGTGCTGCCATCGCACCTTGACCAGCTGGACGGTCTTGGTGCGGAGCCTCTTCTCGCGGCGGTCCATGATCTCAACCGGCTGCTCCACGAAAGACAAGTCCGGCTCGAAGACGAGCGGCTCGAACGGAATGATGTGAGCAGGATCGTGGACGTATCGCCTCAGCTGCGAGACGTGGAAGACGTCATGGGCCTGAGCCAACTGTGGGGGCAGAGCGATGCGATAGGCCACCTCTCCAACTCGCTCGAGTATGAGGAAAGGCCCAATGAAACGCGGACTCAGCTTGCCCCGCACACCGAATCGGAAGATGCCCTTCATCGGGGACACCTTCAAGAACACATGATCACCGACCTCGAAGGAGAGCTCACGGCGACGGCGGTCGGCGTAGCTCTTCTGACGACTCTGAGCGACTCGGATACGCTCGCGGATCGTCTTCACCATCTCGGAGGTCTGGTGAACGATCTCTGGTCCCTCTAGCTGGCGCTCTCCGACCTCATCCCAACACAGGGGGGACCTGCAGCTGCGGCCATAAAGTGCCTCGTAGGGAGCCATCCGGATGCTCGAATGATAGCTGTTGTTGTAGGCAAACTCCACCAACGGAAGGTGCCTCTCCCAACTGCCCCCAAAATCGAGCACACAGGCCCGCAGCATGTCCTCAAGGGTCTGGATCGTCCTCTCCGACTGGCCGTCCGTCTGAGGATGAAACGCGGTACTGAAGTGGAGGTTCGTACCAAGGGCGTGCTGGAGGCTACGCCAGAACCTCGAAGTGAAACGCGCGTCTCGATCAGAAATGATACTGACTGGAGTGCCATGGAGTCGGACAATCTCGGAGACGAATAACTGCGCCAGGGTGTCCAGAGAATCGGTGAGTCGGATGGGGAGGAAATGAGCAGACTTCGTCAGCCGGTCGACGATCACCCAGATGGCATCGCGACCCGAGCGTGACCTCGGCAAACCCGAGACGAAGTCCATAGTGATCTGCTCCCACTTCCACTGAGGGATCTCAATGGACTGCAGCTTCCCCGCAGGGCGCTGATGCTCCGACTTCACCTGCTGGCATACTAGGCATCGGGCAACAAATCTGGCAATATCTGTCTTCATCCCGCGCCACCAGTAGCCGCGACGAAGGCCCCTGTACATCTTCGTGCCACCAGGGTGCACTGTGTACCTCGAGCGATGGGCCTCGTCCAGAATCTTCCGCCTCAGCTCTGCGTCGTCGGGGATGCACACTCGGCCTCTGAATCTCAGGATCCCGTCTGCACGAATCTGGTAGTCCTGGCGCTCGCCCCGGGCGACGCCTTCAGAGAGGACTATAAAATGCGGGTCCTGTGCCTGAGCCGTGCGGATCTCATCGAGAAGGACCGGCTGCACCACCAGCCTGGCCAGAAAGCCACCCGCAGGAGTCTCTCGAACACTGATCCAGCAAGCGGCCTCCTCCAGAAGCCTCCAACGACGGACAGCCATGTGGGCGGCCATGCCCAGGGGCTGTCTACTGAGCGCATCTGCAACGACATTCGCCTTACCCGGATGGTAAGCGATGTCACAGTCGTAATCTGTCAGGAACTCAACCCAACGCCTCTGACGCATGTTGAGCTCCGGCTGAGACTGCAGATATATCAAGCTCTTATGATCTGTAAAGAGCTCGAACTCCTCTCCGTAGAGATAATGCCTCCACATCTTCAGCGCAAATATGATCGCAGCCAACTCGAGGTCATGGGTGGGGTAGTTCTGCTCATGGGGCTTCAACTGACGAGACGCGTAAGCCACCACCTTACCGTGCTGCATCAGGACGCAACCCACACCCAACTGCGATGCATCTGTATACTGCGAACCCACCGCTCCCAGATGGAAGGGTAAGAACCGGCGCTGAGGTGAGTCTTCGCTTCAGCTCCTGGAAGCTCTCCTCGCAAGAAGGGGACCACTCGAACCGAACGTCTTTCCGAGTGAGGCGGGTAAGAGGAACGGCTATCTTGGAGAAACCCTCCACAAACCTCCTATAATAACCCGCCAAGCCCAAGAAGCTACGAATCTCTGTGGGGTTCGACGGTCGACGCCAATTCGACACGGCGAGCGTCTTCTCCGGGTCCACAGCTATACCCTCACCGGAAATCACATGGCCCAGAAAGGCCATCCGCTCCAACCAGAACTCGCACTTGCTGAACTTGGCGAACAACTGATGTCCAGCCAGAGTCTCCAAAACAGTGCGGAGGTGGTGAGCGTGCTCCTCCAGACTCCTCGAGTACACCAATATGTCATCGATGAATACTACCACAAAGGAGTCGAGGAAGGGTCGAAATACCCGGTTCATCAGATCCATGAAGGCCGCCGGCGCGTTCGTCAACCCGAAAGGCAGTACTCTGAACTCGTAGTGCCCGTACCGGGTGCGAAAGGCCGTCTTCGGAATATCTGACTCCCGGATCTTCAACTGGTAGTACCCCGAGCGGAGATCGATCTTGGAAAAGACACACGCTCCCTGAAGCTGGTCAAACAGATCGTCGATCCGCGGCAACGGGTACTTGTTCTTCACTGTCCGCTTATTCAACTGCCTGTAATCAATACACAGCCGCAGTGAACCGTCCTTCTTCCGGACGAACAGGACAGGGGCTCCCCACGGAGACACACTCGGACGTGCGAAGCCCTTCTCCAGCAACTCCTCCAACTGCTCCTTCAGCACCCTCAGCTCTGCGGGAGCCATCCGGTACGGAGCCCTCGAAACCGGCTCGGTCCCCGGAAGCAGATTGATCTCAAACTCAATCGCGCGGTCCGGCGGTAATCCCGGAAGATCGTCGGGGAAAACCTCAGGAAACTCTGCCACGACTGGAGTCTGACTGATATCTGCCCGCAGCGGTGCATCCTCCAGAGCAATATAAGCCAGAAAGCCCTCGCATCCACCCTGAAGGAGTCTCCACGCCTGCATGGACGACACGAACCCCAAAGGAGCTACGTCTCGATCGCCCACGTACTGGAAAGACCTCCGACCAGGAAGGTGGAACGACACCGACTTGGCGAAACAGTCGATGCTGGCATGACTAGCTGCAAGCCAATCCATCCCCAGGATGGCATCAAAATCCGACATCGCGAGCTCCACCAGCTCTACCGGAAACTCATGATCCGCGATCTCCACCGTGCACCCTCGGTACACGAACTGAGGAGAATCCGGTCTCCCACGGGCAATGCTACCTCTAACACAGCATCTAGAGGAGCGGACGCCACACCCGTCCGTCTCGCGAAAGCGGGAGACACGAACGAGTGGGTGGCTCCGGAATCGAATAGCACATAAGCAGGAAGCTGGGAGATCTGAACAGTACCTCTAACCACGCTGCCGGATGCCTGGGCCTCCTCTGCCGAAAGCGCTGCCACTCGGCCCTGAACGAACTGAGGCTGAGGAGCAGGGGCACGCCTCGCCTGCTGCGCTGGCTGCCTCCTCTGATCAGCACGGCCACCCTGTGGCTGCTGCTGCTGACGCTGAGGCTGCTGCTGCGGCTGGCGCTGAGGCTGCTGCTGCTGCTGGCGCTGCTGCTGAAACGGCTGCTGGAACGGCTGCTGCTGCAACTGCTGCTGCTGCTGGCATCACTCTGGGTCGGCCTGCGTCGGGGCAATTATACAGGATATGCCTGACGCGCTGACAGTGATAACAGCGCCTCATCTCCGGTCGCCTCGACTGGACCGGCACGGCTGCGATGGGTGCTGGGCCTCGCGCTGGCACCACATCTGCTGGAAGAGAGGGAGCCGCTGACTGCTCGAAGCGGGCCCTCTTCTTCTTGCGCTGCCCTCTGTCCTGACCTCTGGGTGGCCTCTGGTCTGTCGTCGGGGTCGGAGCCCGCACCTGGATCCCGAGGTCTCTCTCGACAGTCTTCGCCCGCGAGACCAAGTCGGAGAACCTCGTGAAAGCTGGGCGGTGACGTGCACTCGGATGGCATTGCTCAGACCGAGCTCGAACCGACGGCACCTCGACACCTCGTCCATCGCCAGAGCTGGGGCGAAACGGGACAGCCTCGTGAACTGCGTGGAGTAGTCAGCGACGGACATGGTGCCCTGAGTCAGCTGCTCAAACTCCCGCTCCACTGTCTGTCGCGTCGAGAAGGGGAAATACTCCTCCAAGAAATATCCCCTGAATCCCGCCCATGTGAGCTGCTCCAGCCCCTCTGGGATATCCACTGATCTAGTAGCCCACCACTCGGCGGCGCTACCCTTCAGCATAAACGCAGCCAGGGAGACCCTCTGGCGATCTGTGCACAGCATCGTCGAGAAGATGGTATCCACCTCCATCAACCATCTCTCGGGGCAAGGGGGTCCTCCGTCTGTCCTCTGAACTCGGGAGGGTGGAGCTTCAGAAAGGCTGAGAGTCCACTCTGCTGGACCCTCGCTGCTGCCTCTAGCCCCATCTCCCTCTCCTGAGGATCCTGACTCTGGCCGCCGGAATCTCCACCACGGGGACGGGGGGTGTATCAGGCACTACAGGCGGATCCGCCACTAAAGGAACCTGCGGAACTGCCTCGCGGGCTGCCCGCAGCTCCCGAATCTCCCGCGCCTGATCTGCCAACACCCTCGTCTGGGTCTCCACCAATCTGCTAACCGCGCAAACGCGCGCTCCCAGGCAGGAGGCTCCTGCGCTGGTCCTGACCTCTCGGCTGAGGACTCACCAATAGCATCCTCGACTCTGGCAGGTCCGGAGACCTCCAAGGGTCGAGAGGGGCCACGTCCGCGTCGTCCTCTGCGAGGAGGCATATCAGCAACCTAAGAAAACCAGACACTAGGATCAGAATACGCATATAGAAATCCTAGGACTCATCTCTATAAAAGGAAGACATTTGGCTCTGACAGGACCAGGCTCTGATACCAACTTTTGTCACGCCCCAGGGCGGCCGTCCCCGGGACGCGGCAAGTGTATATATGATATCAGTAACAGGTAACCACAAACAATCACTAAAATGACAACACAGATAAAAGCAGGGCTGACATAATATATACACCAAATGCGGAAGCTAAAAGACTGAGTCTGTAGTCAAAACATACTACAGACTCGATACATAATCATAAGTCCTGTGAGAGCCAACATGTCCATAAATACACAAAAAATCCAAACATAATCCAACTAAGTGCCCAAGCACAGAACATATACGTACAACAGAAAGAAGGGTGCTGATGGCCTCAAAACTCGTGGGACGCGGCGCTACCCTCTGCCGGTGTAGTCGCTCGGGAAGCTCCTCCCTCAGAGATCACTGAAAAGACAATATGCGAGGGGTGAGCCACACGCTCAGTGAATAGCACAACCCATGCATACAGTTCATATTAACCACATTTAAGCAATTCATAAGCCACAAGTGGCATAATATCACAATCCGGGGGTTCGTTCATCGCCGAACCCCATACCCTCACCCTCACCCTCACCCTCAACAGGTGACCTAGGATGTTGGGACTTAGTGGGTTGATAATCATCCATACATAATCCTGTGGGTCGTCGCATCGCCGGCCCACCATACCCTCACCCTCACCTCTCAACAGGTGACCTAGGCTCTTGGGACTGACTAGGCTGTTGGTTACCCTTGGTCCACCGATAGTCTCTCCTCACTCCGTCGGTCGTTTGGCCACTCCCATGTTCAGCGCAGTCCTTCACCAAATCAGGAGGCGCCTACTAATGGGAGCCCCTGCACGGGACAACCTGTCTAACGCTGAGGTAGTCTCTACCCGGATCCGACGAGGGGAACAGAACAGCCTATCCATCGCATATGATCCACTCGGATCCGCTGACAGCACATCTCTACGACTCTAATGTCTCGAATTCCTCAGAATTCCACCAGTGCGCATAACCAGGATGCGGGGAAATAAATAAGCCAATATGGGGAAAAGAGACCTTGGGAGGATAACCTGAGGTCCCGATGTAGGACATCCGACAACCAAACGAGGAACACGGAGTACCCTAACCCGGGTCTCAATGTTAACCTCGCAAGGCCCCCCTTATATTCCCTAAGCATGCTATCTATTATTACAGTTCGCATTTAATTAAATAAACCAAACTAATAGGACGCATGCACAGGTCGGGCTTTCCTAGCATGATAGCGAGGTGGCAGGATGCATGGCTCATGCACAATCCTAAGGGTGCAAGTCCCTATCACACAATCTAGGGTGGCATGCAATTCTACACACACATCATGCATACATGGATTACATCAAGCAGTTAATACTAACTATAAGCCCCAGGGGAGGACGGTACACGCCCAAAGCATGTAGCGCCTCCCACACTGGGTTGGGTTGTCCCACTCACCGGGAATCGGGTCGACGCGCGACCGTCCGTCGAGATCTGCAAGACAGGGTATTAACTGGTTAGAATAAATCCACAATTATCCAATAATACACAATAAATACCCAAAACCCACAACAAACACCCAACACCCTCGGCAACCACCCGCACGGCCCACCCGACCGCCCGGGTGCACCGCCGCGCTTCAGCCCGCGCACCCCGCGCACCGCCGGCCCTCTGCCCGCCGCCTGGACACGCCACCGCACCGCCCCCGGGGCTCCGCGCATCCACTGCGCCCCGCAGCAGTAGCCCGAGCGCCCCAAACACCTCGCGCCGCCCCGCGAGCACCCCGCACGGCCCCCGCGCGCAGCACCTTCCCGCGCGCACCCCGCGCGCGCCTCCGCCGCCTCGCCGCGCCTCGCGCGCACACCTGCCCTGCTCGACCAGCACCTCGCGCACACCTCGCCTGCCCCACCGCGCCTCGCGCACACCTCCCCTGCTCGGCCATCACCTCGCGCACGGCACCACCACTGTCCGCCTGCACCTCGCGCACGCACCGCCACTGTCCGCACGACTAGCACCCCGCGCGACCAGCTCCTCGCGCCCAGATCAGCGCGACCAGCACCTCGCGCCCCGACCAGCGCGACTAGCACCTCGCGCGCAGCTCCCTAGCTGGCCTCCAGCTCTTCCCGAGCGCACACCCGCGCGCACGCTCGCGCGCACGCACGCGCGCGCCCTGCCAGCCCCTGCGCCTGGGCTACCTGAGGCCACCAGCCCACTCGCCAGCACTGCCAGCCCCTCCAGCATACCCAGCACGACCAGCACTGCTAGCCCCAGACCGCGCATGCCGCGCGCATGCACGCCCACGCGCCCAGCCTACGCGCTGCCTGGGCCGCTGCCGCCGCTGCCTGCTGCCCGGGACAGTGCCCCTGCCTGCCGAGCACCTCCAACCACCCCTCCCACTGCCGCCGACCACCTCCAACCACCTCCGACCACCCTCCGACGACCCCCACTGCCGCCGACCACTCCCCAAACACAAAACCCCCCCCTAGCAATCATCTAGACAAGAAAAACGGGGAAAAGAAGCTTACCGAGGGGGAGGAAGCGGTGACCGGATGCTCTCCACGCACCGAAACCCTTCACAACGGCCTTCTCACGCCCCGATCTAGCTTGGCCTTCGAAATGGGCCAAATCAGAGGATGAAAAGGGGAGGTCGGGGAGGCTAGGATCGTCGGAACTCGGATTTGAAGACACCGGAGCGTAGATCGGGACCCGATCTACACTTCCCGTGCTTTAGGTTTCTTGGTTTGAGGGGTCTAGGGGGCTTGAAAGTGAGAAAAAGAGAGAGGGGAGAGAGAAAAGCAAGTCGTAGGGATGATGAATAGTGTGATTAGATATTTTTTATTCCTTTTATATAGTGTGCGACTTAAAAACCCGGATACGCCCCGGAACTGCGAAATTTTTGCAAACGATGCCGGAATTCGATGAAATTTTCACGAGTGGCTTAAAATGGCACCAGGACACATAATATGCAGTTAGATTTTCAATCGGAGTCCTCTAACTCGGACGATAGCTAACAGTCCAAAATTATGCGGTTCCGATCGAAAAACACTAAAAATTTTAAAACTGCCAAAAATGCTCCAATGATTGCCAATAGGCCAAAAAGTGACACATATATAACACCACGCCCCAGACCTCTCCTGTAAAAGAAACAGTACGTGAGGGGTGAGCTACAAGCTCAGTGAGTGACTAGAAACCAAACACCATTACAACAATTCAATACTAAGGTAATTTCCTTTCAAGGAAAACATGAGTGGAAACTTAATGGATAATAAGATCACGCGGCGACGCGACCATACCTCACCCACGCCCTTGCCCTTGAAGGGAAACTCTTGGGACACTCGGGGCGGAATAAACTATTAACCATAACACATGGTGTTACTAGATAACAAGATAAAACGAGTCCATCCGCTGCAAGATAGAGATATACTTCGATACCTCAAGCGTTAGGAGCAGCATACTCAGAGTATACTCGATGGGTATAAGAGTCACGTGATGACATGACTTCAACTCATCCTCATCCTCACCCTCACCCTCACCCCTAAGGGTGACACGGGACTGTTGGAAGAAAACCTTTTGCTCTACACCCTTCGTCATCCGGTAGCCCTCTCCCGAGTAACCTCTACCTGGTACACTCCCATGATTAGTACATCTGCCGAACGCATCGGTAGTACTTACAAATGGGAGCCCTTTGTCAGGACAGCTTCAACACAGACTCATTGAAGGGGAGAACGATTCCACCCTCACAATATCATCCGGTAGCCTTCTCCTGCGTAGCCTCTACCAGTCGGTCTTCCATGATTGGAACATCGGCCAGCTGGGTACCGCAATACGCATCAGTAGAACTAATAAGTGGTAGCACCACACAGGACAGCTTCGACACCGGGTAGATTCGACTTATGATGATATTGAGAGGAAAGGCTTCGCGTTCGTGATGCGAACCCTATAATAAATCGACTACCCTTAGTAATCCCATACCGATGCTATCAAAATACGTTTGAACTCCCATAGAGATGCGTTGCTCAGATGCAGGGAGTCACCTCTGCTCTCGCACAGAGATGAGCCCTAAGGCATAACCCAACAGGCGGTTCATACACTTGCCTAACCTGGGTAGGCCTAGCTTAATGCCATAACTACTGGCTTAACAAAACCAATATGATAATGAATTCTCCTGAATCAAAATCAAGTGCATCACTCGAATGCAAGGGGGCGATTACATCGCTAGTGTTCTAACTAATAAGGTACAACCCGATAGAGGATCATACCCACATCTATTTCAGATAGGCCCAATTAGTTTTAACATGCGCATATATATTACAGGAGAATTATATCATAGTTATGTACATGAACTACACGTACGATAACATATAAATTAATTATAGGGATACTCCCTAACATAGATAAAAGCATAAACAATAAATATGCAACATATATATCAGGTATGGCCTACATAATATGCATACAAAGCCATTAATCATACAAGCAGACAAGTGTACCCTAACATGCGTTGGATATCACTAACTTAAAAGGGAAGGGTAAAGCGCGATCTCATGCACTAACAGGTGCGTGCCGATATTCTCAAGCGAACCTAAGTCAAGTAGGAACCACATCTACTTACTCAGTTCTCACGGAGAGAGAGGGCGAGAGAGAGCGCGTCATCTCTAGAAGCTGGTCATAGCTTTGCCCCAACAATATGGGTGCAACAACTATACCACGCCCTCAAATTTTATTACTAGGGAATATTAAGTATACACCCAATTATTAACCCAGGATTACTCATGCTAGATATTACTAATATAGGGGTAGTTTTCAAACAAGGACTACCTAAGTCATGTATACATCCATATAACCACACAGAACACATGCCCATACAAGAAGGGTGCATGCAAAACACGATTATTCAAACATGAATACAATACATAGGCAAGTATATGGTAGAAAAGGGGGGTTCTACGCAATATACGAGCTATACAAGCCTAGCATGCATGATATCTAGCATATTTAGGGTGCAAAGGTGCCCCATGGATGTGAGATGCACGACTACGTGCATCAAGTGCTCCCTGAAGGATTGGATTGAACCACTCACCGATACCCGGGTCCTCACGCATCGCAAGGCAGCATGCGAGCAGGGCATGCGGGGCAGCACGCACGCGGATTGGCACGCATGCGGGGCAGGCAGGACAACATGCATGCGAGATGGCACGCACGCGTAACAGGTAGGACAACATGCACGCGGGCAACACACACGCACGGGGAAGAACGCACACACGGGGCAGCACCCGGGATGCACAAGGCAGGGCCAAGGCGCGCTGGGCATGCTGTAGGGCACATTGCAGAGCACGCTGGGCGCGCTGGGCACAGGCACAGGGCACCATGGGCACAGGTGCTGGTGCTGACAGGGCAGCACGCAGGGCATGCTGGGCACAGGCGCAAGGCAGCACGCATGCGGGCACGCCGACACCCCTACACCCAAGCAATCATGCACACACACACCATTCAAACATAACCACAAACACATGGCATGCATAGACTACCCAAACCCCCAAGGGACAACAATCACCAACAAAATGCAAGGAGGGAGGGAGGAAATCTCACCTAGAAAGAGAGAGGGTCAAGGGAGGGGGCACCATCACTCCCAAGTGCACACAAACTCACTATCCAAGCCCTCCATCTCTTCCGACCACCTCCATCAACATGTCCACCACTAATCCTTGCTGTCCCAACACCAAGAGAGCAAAAGAAAGGAAGGCAAATGGTGTTAGAAGGCAAGGGTTGCTAAAGAACAAAGGCACACACACACTTCTTCACACACAAACACATACCTTCACTTCCTCCATCAATACATGCTCAATACACACCCCAAAAGGGCTGGACCAAAGGGTAAAGAGAGAGGGACAACCACTTAAGAACACAAGCACAAAAACCCACCTCAAGATCTCCTCTTCTTGCACTATTTCCTTCTTGTTGCTCCTTCTCCACCAAACACTCACACACACAAAATGGGAGTGAAAGAGAGGCAAAAGGAGTGATTTTCGGATGGAGAGAGAGAGGGGTGTGCAAAGGGTGATAAAAGTCACTTGGGGGGTGCACACAAGGCAAAAATAGGGGGTGAGGTTAAGCATAAAGTCACCCATACTCAACAACTTTTATTTGCTTTATTGGGGAGTGTGAAGTGAAGAATCACATCACTCGAAAATATCCCACCCATCGAAACCCAGTAAAGGCCAAACCCAGATATGATTTGGAATTGCATAATTTTTGAAACGTTACCGAAATTCGATGAAATATTTATGGGTAGTACAAAAAGGTACCAAGACCCATAATATCCAGTTAGATTTTCAATCAGAGCACTCCAACTCTCGCAGGTAGCTAAAATTCAAAATTTTAGAGACTCCGATAGAAAAATAAGGCTCCAAATGACACAGAGGTAACATTCTCCCCCCCCCCCCCCCAGGAAATTTGGTCCTCGAAATTTAAGGAAACCCAAAAAAGAAGACAGAATGTAGAAGTAACACGCATAGGGTCCTTTGCTCCCAAGTGGTCTAGGCACCCGGTGCTACCGACACACTTTAACCAAATGAACGGTCTTGGTGTGGAGCCTCTTCTCACATTAATCCATGATCTCGATCCACTCCTCCACGAACGACAAATCTAGCTCGAGGATGAGCCGCTCGAACGGAAATACATGAGCAGGATCACGAACATAATGCCTCAGCTATGAGAAAAGGAAGATGTCATGAGCATGAGTCAGCTACGGGGGCAAGGCTACATGACAAGCCACCTCCCCAATCTACTCAAGAACGAGAAACGGTCCGATTAAGGGCCGACTCATCTTGCCCCAAACGTCAAAACAGATGATGCCCTTAAACAGGGACACCTTCATGAATACATGGTCGCCAACCCCGAAGTATAGGCTTCTGGCGACGCTGACCTACGTAACCCTTCTGACGGTTCAGGGCGGTGCAGGCACACATGAACCATTTTGGCCACCGCAAGGTCAATTAAATAATTTTTTTGGCCCCTCCAACTGACGCTCTTCAACCATCCCAACAAAATGGAGGTATAAAACTGCGCCATAGAGTGCCTTTTTTCAGTTCCATCTGGATGCTCAAATGGCAGTTGTATTGCAGGCAAACCCCACCAAATGGGTGGTGCCTCACCCAACTGCCCCAAGTTGAGCATGTAGGCACTTAGCATGTCCTCCAAGGTTTGAATCATCCTCTTTGCTTGGCCATCCGTCGACGGTGAAACGCTGCACTTAAATGGAGGAAGGTGAGGGAGTTGGGGTTGGGGCCGAAGAGGCTATGGGTGTGGACACAGGGGCCACGGGGGCCGGTGCCGAGGTTGAGGCCGAGGAGGCCATGGCTGAGGAGGAGGGGGATGACGACGGGATGGATGATTCTGACAAGGTTGAGGCGGAGGCTCCTGGAGCCACACGAGCCATGGTATGTTGTTTAGCTTTTATTTTTTATATACATCTTTTTTGTGGTATGAACAATGTACAAAATATGTATGAAATGCATGTATCCCTCAATAGGCATGCTTGTCGTGTATACATAAAAAAATGATCACGGTGGGATTCCATAAGCATGTGGGCATTGGGTTTTAAAAGGAGTGGTCATGCATGGGGAGCTATAGTGGGGTTTATATGTGTTTTATGAATATAGGAAGTAATCATGGTAGGTTCATACATGGTGTGTATTTTAAAGGGAAGGACAATTTCTTTTGTATGCTTAGGTGAGTTCATGAAAGGTATATAAGCATGATAGATAGTGAAGAAAGTATGCAAGTAATGACCGCAGTGGGATAAGAGGGTAAAATATGTGATCATATGGAAAAAGTTTTGTAATAAAAGGATGGTGAATTTCCTTCTAAGGTTTTTACTTTTCATGCTTTTGTTTGATTTGGTATGTGGGAATTCCTAATAAGCATGGTTTAGAATGAATTTGGTTTAGAATTCTCACCTCTTGAATGCTATCCCAAGAGACTAACCTCTTTTTCCCCCTTTTTGTTTTCAGTGACCAAACCGTATTCGGGCCCTCTGGCATGGAGCGAAGAAGTGGTATTCTGCCTTGGGGCAACGGGGAGGGACTTGGTGGATGGAGCCGGTTTCCACTCCTTTTTGATCGAGCCATTTCACGTCAAGATCCAGAGAGCTGCGCCTTCATTCTCCCCACGGGTGCGGTGATGCCGACGCTCGAGGATGTTGAGCAGATCACAGGCTGTCACGCCCCAGGGCGGCCGTCCCCGGGACGCGGCAAGTGTATATATGATATCAGCAGTCTATACAGCAGGTCAATAACATACTCTAAACAACACTAAAAATGACAATACAGACAAAAGCAGGGCTGACATGATATATACACAAATAGCGGAAGCTAAAAGACTGAGTCTGTAAATCAAAAACATATTACAGACTCGATACATAATCAACTGTCCTGTGAGAGCCAATATATATACAATGACATCCAATATAATACAAACAGGTGCCCAAGCACGGAAATATAATACATACAATCAAAAAGGGATGCTGATGGCCTCTAACACTCGCGGGACGTGGCGCTGCTCCGCTACTGATGAAGTCCCTCAGGGAGCTCCTCCTTCAAGTCCGACTCAATGATAACTGGAGAAAAATTATGCGAGGGGTGAGCCACACGCTCAGTGAATAGCACAACCCATGCATCACAATTCATATTAACCAAAAATAATTATTCAAGCCTCAAAGTGGCAGGAAAATACACAATCCAGTGGGTCGCAACATCGCCGACCCACAACACCCTCACCCTCACCCTCTAAATAGGTGACACGGTCTATTGGGACTGACTAGGCTGTTAATCACCCTTGGTCCACCGATAGTCTCTCCTCCACTCCGTAGGCCGCCTGGTCTACTCCCACAATTCAGCACAGTCCGAACCCAAATCAGGAGGTGCCTACTGATGGGAGCCCTCTGTCAGGAAGGCCTGTCTAACGCTGGGGCAGTCTCTATACGGATCCAACGAAGGGAAAAGAAACAGCCTATCCACACGTATACGATCCACTCGGATCCGTCGGCAACGCATCTCAACAACTCTAATGTCATGAATTCTTCAGAATTCCTCCAGGGCGCATAACCAGGATGCGGGGAACATATATTATAACCACTAGGTTATAATACTTACTAAGGCATGCAAAAATATCATAAGTTTGCATTTAATTTAATAAATTAAACTACTAGGACACATGCATAGGTCGAGGTTTTCCTAGCATGAAACATGGTGTCAGGATGCATGGCTCTTACACATATCCTAAGGGTGCAAGTCCCTAACATACAAGGTCTAGGGTGGCATGCATACTACATACTAATCATGCTTGCATAGATTACATATTATACAAGTTAATATTAAACTATGGTGCCCCAGGGGAGGACGGTACACGCCCAAGTGCATATAGCGCCTCCCTACTGGGTTGGATTGTCCCACTCACCAATACCCGGGTCGTCGCGTGACCGTCCGTCAAGATCTGCAAGACAGGGCATTCAACAGGTGAGTAAAATACACGAATAAGTCCAAAATACATACCAAATACGCTAAAAATACCCAACACTCGGAAAACCGTACATACGGCCCGTACGCACGCGTGCCCGAGCCCCCCGACTCACTCCCGAACCCCCGGGCAGCCATACGCACGGCCACCTGCCCCCGGGCGCACAGCCGCGCCCCAGCCCGCTCGCCCAGACGCACTGCCAAGCCCAGCCCGCGCGCCCTGACACACCGCACGCTCGGGCGCACGCACGCGCACGCCCGTGCGCACCGCACGTCCAGCCTTGGATGCGCGTCCAGCCCGGCGCACGCGCGCGCGCACTGCGCCCCAGCGCAGCAACCCGCACGCGCACCCGCACGCACGCCCGCTCGCCTCACCGCGCGCACTGCGCCTCTGCGCAGCGCTCCGCGCGCACCACCCGCACGGCACCCGCTCGCACCACTCGCTCGCGCCTGCCCTGCCTGCCGCCCGCGCCTGCCTGCCGGCACTCGCCGCTGAGCCCGCATGCACCCGAGCCAACCCTAACACCTCCAACCACCCCCATCAGCCCCCTCCAACTCCCCAACAGCCATGCACACCCAAAAACACCTCCTAAACATGCATCTAAACAAGAATGGAAGGGTCCAGCCCCGGGTGCACCCGCGCGCACTGCGCCCCAGCGCAGCGCCCCGCACGCGCACTCGCCCGCACTGCGCCCCAGCGCAGTGCCCCGCACACACTCCCCGCTCGCCCTGCGCGCACTGCACCCCCTGCGCAGCACCCGCACACCACCTGCTCGCCACGGGCCCCTACGCAGCGCTCCGCGCGCACGCTGCGCACTGCGCCCAGCGCGCCCGACCGCACGCGCCCAGTGAGCCCGACAGCACGCGCCCAGCGCGCCTGCCTGCAGCTCGCCCGCCTGCGCCTGCCTGCCTACGCCTGCCCGCCTGCGCCTGCCTGCCTGCGCGCGCCGCTGCCCGCATGCTCCCGAGCCGAGCTCCACCACTCCAACCGCCACCAACAGCCACCACAACCACTCCCAAAAACACCCTCCTAACATACATCTAAACAAGAAATGGAAGGAAGGAAAGCTTACCCTAGGAGAGGAAGAGAAGGGGAGGAAGAACGGGTGCTCCTCGCGCACCGATTCGCCACCTCCAAGACCACCACCAAGACCTCCCCTCAGCAAAAGCAAGGCTGAAAACAGAGGAGAAAAGAGGGTATGAGAAGGGGTCACACTCGTGGGAACTCGAATCCGAGACCACCGGAAGGTAGATCGGGAGCTCACCTATCTTTTCTGTTCTTAGGGTTTTCGGTTTCAACCTCAACAACTAGGTCAAAAGGGAGGATTAAAGAGAGGGAGAGAGAGAGAAATTTCCGAGGAGATGATGAATAGTGGAGGATTTTTGTCTTGGTCGTGGGATTTATTTATCCTCACACACACATCACCCACTCTCACACCCCTTAGATTAGCCCTAATTAGGTTTAGGCTAAATTAGATTAGGTTTAAGTGTGGTTTGACCCTAGTCAACCCAACCACACAAAAAGCCAAATTCATTTGCCAAGTCAAAGGTCAACTTTGACCAAGTCAAGTCTCCCAATGACTTTTCGCTCGGTCAAAACCCGGATACGCTTCAGAACTGCGAAATTCTGAAACGTTACCGAAATTCGATGAAATTTTCGTGAGCGGCTTGGAATGGCACCAGGACACATAATATCGGAGCCCTCAAACTCAGGGTGATAGCTAAAAGCCTGAAATTTTAGCGGTTCCGATCGAAAAACGAAAAAGGTTGAAAAACTGCCAGAATGTTCCAATGGTGACCAGAAGGTTAAAAGTGACACATATATAACACGCGATTGGCGAGTGCGAGGTTGTCAGCGGTCCTAGAGTCATGTATTTGTTAATCGTGCGTGTTGCACATGATGTATTTTTTTTGGATTAGACTTGGCTCTCACAGAACAGTGATTGTGTGTTCCAGTCTGTAATAATGTTTTGGTTTACAGACTTATTGATATTTTTATGCTTCCGCTTTCAGTTAGCTATCACTTATCTTTGCTTTGTCACCTTGTATGTCGTTGTTGGAGTCTTTATTGACCTCAGGTATTGATAGTTGATATTATATATATTGCCACGTCTCGGGGACGGCCGCCCTGGAGCGTGACACGGGGGGGTTACAATCCCCGCCCAAAAGGTATCTCTAACATAAACTGGTACCCATCGTTCCCGATCCTCATACAAAGAAGACAACCATGTATTTTCCTGAAGACCATATACATCCATCACTTTATCCCATCTCTCTTCGAATTCATTCACGGTGAGGCAATCATAAACTACATTCATAAGTTGATCTTTGAACGACTTGTAATCCTTCACCTAGATTCAAAAATTGAACTTCTTATAGTATATACTATGATAAAACAGTATACACTAATAAAATCAAGTATATATTATTTTAAAAGAGTATGTGCTATCATAGAAAAGTATGTGCTCTTTCATAAACGTATACGCTATATTAAAGCAGTGTACGCTTTATGATGGTTATACTCAATGTGAAACATGTGTATGCTGCATGGTGAATAATTTACAAAAGTTTTAGAAGTATTATAAGTCGACGAATTGATGATAATAATATACGTACCATGCCCAATTTTTCAGGAACTTTCTTCAAGATATGCCAGAGACAAAGACGGTGTCTTACCTGAGGAAACACTTTTTCAACGCCTCCCCCAATGGATCTGCATTGGTCAGTGATTATTGCTTGAGGGGGGTGGTTCCCCATGCACGCCAACCAAGCCTTGGAAAGCCATACGTACATCTCTATCGTCTCATTGGCTAGCAAGCCGCAACCTAACAGAATGGAATGTCCATGATGGTTTACGCCAACAAATGGGGCAAACGGCATTGCATATTTGTTTGTCAAATATGTCGTGTCGAATGAGATCAAATCACCAAAATACTGATATGCACCTCTACATGTTGCATCTGCCCAAAAAACACTCTTCAAATGACCATCGCTATCCAAATCAATCCTATGAAAAAAGTTGGAATTTATTTCTTGCTGTCTGCAACAATATTGAAGGAGTGCTTCCACATCGCCTTCCCTAAGCTCGATACGTCTTACTTTACTAAGGAAATTCTGACAATCATTTTATGTGAATGGAAGTTGATCATATCCCCCTCCTTCAACAGCTAAGGCATCAAATGTCTCGCATGGCAGAACCCCAGCATCATCATTTATTGTCAGTTGTTTCATGGCATATGCGGTCAATGTTCGATGACATTTGTGAAATCATGAGAACTTTGGGTCCACCTCATGATTATGTTCAAGAACGAGTAGGTCCAGCACCCACATACCATCTCCATACGTTTTAATTTGCATTCTCACCTTGCAGTTTGTATTACAAACTGGTTTATGACAATGCACAAATTTCACCGGCCCCCTCTCGGTTGCCTTCTTCCTCTGCTTACCTTCCTTGGAACACGCAAATATCACTTTACTTAAATCTCCTTCGATAGTGTATTTCCTTCCCGTTTTAACGATGCCGAACCCACAATAGAAAGCATATTCTTTATAGGATTCGAAGGCATCATCGATTGACTTGAATTTCATTCCAACCTTCAGATCGGTGTCTACATTTCTCTCGTCTTCTACAATGACATATGCCTCTGTTGAATGTATTTCGTCGCCCCCGCACAAATCCATGTACTGAAAAAATATACGATCCACTTAGCATGTACTTATTTATAATAGTATATGCTTCATTAAAATGGTATATACAACATTAACTTAGTATATGTTGTGTTAAAGATGTATACGCTATATCAAATGTGTACACACTGATATAACGTAGTATATACCTACATATTTTAGTGGATGCTTTCTCTCGATTATTTTGCCACTCTTTCATCCTATTCAACGTGCGTGTCATTGTACACATTGGATAAATCTCATCCACGAAATACCAATTTAAAAATAAAATAACTATTTGAAATTTTTCTACAATGAACCCTTGTCGTACAAATATCAAAAGTAAAAATGTCACACATTTCTTCACACAAAAGAAAATGTCAAGATTTGTATATATTAAAAGCTATGCTCACTTGGATCACGTGAAAAATGTTACACAAACAAACAAATACTTACTTTCAGTTTTGAACCGGATATGTTAATGTCAATGCTTCAAATGCTGAGCAAAAATGTAGTACAAACAAAGAAAACTCACTTTTTAGAAGATTCGGCACAAAAACAAGCGTAATGTCTCATTGAAGCAAAAGCCAAAACTAAAATAAATGAAAAAATGAAATCTGTTTTATTTCTTTTATTCAAAAGTGGGTTTGGAGGGAAACTAAAATTTCATTAGGGGGGGGGAATGAAAAAAGAATAGCTAATGTGATTGGCATTGACGTGGAGGAGAGAGGGCAGCATTCCCTTCAGTCTGACGTGGAGACTGCACGATGGGCTGCAAAAGGGACTTCTTGTATCAATACCCATTTCATAAACAACAGGAATTTTATTTTTCAAAGGGATGGGGTGGGGAACTACTGGGGTGGAAATAATGGCCCCCGGCTCTAAAACCTAACCCTTCATTCCTTATCTCTTCGGGTCCCTTGGCTTTCTACCATGTGAAGGAAAGAGAAGGAGAGAGATACAGAGAGAGAATGTATCCCTCTGTCTCAACGGCTCACTCCAAGTACCACTTCTCAAAGTTTCCCGCCATTCCCTTCCCCTCCAAATCCAACCACGGCACCTTCACTTTCCATAGCCAGATAAGATTCCAAGCCGGGGCGAGCCCGAACGGCTCTGATGCACCACCCGCGACGATCGAAGAGCCTCTAAAAGAACGACAGTCCACCAGTGAAGGTGATGCCGTCCGTCCATCTGCTGCACCCCCGGTGGATAAGAACTTAAAGAAGGTCGGTCTTTCCATCATCGGTTCTTCTTACTCTGCCATCTGGTGACTGCCCAATTTGATACTTTTCATTCATGCTGACTTTTTTTTTTTTTTTTTTTGGTGAAATTCTTTAAGGATGATATTTCTTTTGGGTTTGTATGGATATCATGATTTGAGAAGATTTGAGTACGTAGAAAATCTAAAATCTAAAAGAAGGGAGAGAAACATAAATATACGAGAGAGGCTAATTTTATTTGAAGAATGGTGCTGCTCCCTCCCCAGAGCTTGACTTCTTTCAATTTGGATAGATACAAATTTCAAGAGTTTGTTGACAAAATCTTTTTATTGAGATTTGATCTTGTCCCATTACAATTTAATCAAATCATTTATTTCTAAAATCTTTTGCATTTGTGAGTGATAGGAAGAGACCTAATAAATAGTTGTGATCCAAATAATAAGAAAGAAGAAGAGGTTAACAGAGATTTCAGAGAGGAGAAGGAGAAAGAAGAACAAGAAAGAATTTGGAATATTCTCTTATGCATTATTTATTCATTCATAAGGCTTAACAACTTACAATTTAGAGATTCTCCCGCAATCAATAAATTCAAATAAGGAAACTAATTAAGCTTACGAATAAGGAAACTAATTAAGCATATGAATAAAGAAAATAATTAAGTATACGAAAAAAGAAACTAATTAAGCATACGAATAAGGAAACTAATTAAGCATACGAATAAGGAAACTAATTAAGCATACGAAAAAAGAAATTAATTAAGCATACGAATAAGGAAACTAATTAAAGCTAAATAATTGATTCTTTCTCTAATTCAGCATGTCAATCTCCTTGAGATCTAACTGCCAGCCTTGCACATCCAACTCCCGCACCTTCCAAACGCCCCACACGAGCCGAACGCTTAGAATAAGCATGCCAACCCGGGCTAGGTCTAGCACCAATCTATCAGTGAGTGAATTAATACAAACAAACATGAAATACTTGTAGAACTTAATGGCTAAAACCAGATAACTCTGGAAGATTGGTAATTTTTTGCTCTTACACAAAAATCAGGGATATAAATCATTTTAGCAGACCCACCTATGGCCATCATCCATACCATTTTTATGTCATTTTCACCTTTGAGGTCACTGTAAATAAATTTGATCATTCAAATTAATATGATTGGTAAAATCTTAACAATGACACCATAGATCACAATTTACATGTCCATAGATGTTTTCTTTTGTTGAACCTTCCCTGCTGCTTATTAGAATTAGGAGAAGAGAATGAACCAAGTCTCTCATTAGGGGCTTGACCCCGAATATATAGTACAAAGGAAAATGAATGAAAGACTAAAGTATCCTTAAGACAACAAAGACTAAAATGCCCCTAATACATATAAAATTCTACCACTGCTAACCATTTCTTTTAAAACATAATATAAGATACAGACCCTGAGTCCCTAACATGGTGAGTGCCCAAGAGATTCCTTGAGAATTGAAATTATTGGTGGGAATTTCTTTGTTAATTATGCATGTGTTTCTCACCTATTAAATATATATTTTGTATCATCGGAACATCCATCCACAATAGAGAAAAAGAAATAAACAATGGAAAAAGAAGAAAGGAGAAAGAACATTAAACTTAGGAGTAGAACTCTTTGAGTCTCTGATAACCAAGAGGAAAATTGTGCAGGAAAAATTAGAGATGTCTAACTTGGCCAAATCATTTGCAGGACAGAGGGGATGTTTACCACTAAAGGGGATAAAATTTCCAGCCTTTGGCATAAATCTCTGCAAATATTTGAAACCTTGCTGTCTTATCGTCACACAATGTGGCACTATATCATACTTGCAAAACCATTTACAAGAATATGCATGTCTGAACATAACAAGTAGTACCAAAAGCATATTAATGGAAAGGCGCACTTCTATGCAGTACTTAAACCCATAGAAAATGTTAAATCTCTCCCACATCTTATATAGATGGGATGAACTCCTTGTGGTCAAAATAAGCTTCAGAATCCATTTGAACATTCATGCACCAGATCCGAACTTTCCACCCCTTGGTAATAAGATAAACCTGAGAAGGCTACACATGCATCTTATTCTATCTTTCCCTTCAAGGATAACTAGGAGATGGTATTTCCACTGACATTAACATCAAAAGTTGAGTCGACAAAACAATAAGAAGTATAAATTTAGGGCCACAAACCGGCACTTTGAACTTCATAACTGAGTTCCTCTTTCTGTTTAACTTGACTTTACATTTCTATTTACCACCAACACTTAGGCCTAGTTTGGCATGGGGATAAGAGGTTGGGATAAGGAACAAACTGGGTTAAATTACTTGTTATCCCATATGGCATTAAAAAAAAGGGATAAAGCATGGACAATTGTCCACATTTTGAGATAAAAAATGGGGATAGTTTGTTCTGGGTAAAAAGTGGAATAGACTTTATCCCAATTTTGTAAAATTGGGATAACATTTATGACTACCCTTCCTAACAAAAAAACAAAAACAAAAAAAAAAGAAAGAATGCGTTCCACCAAACAATATTAATGCCCCATTAATAGGAAGGATACATCTGGTATTTTAAAATTTTTTTAAAGTTATCCCATATTTGATTCAAATACAAGATTGAGGATAAGAACACAAAAAATGAGGATAATAAAAAGCATTACCAAATGCAAATCTGGATAAAAATAGTGGTTTTTTTATCCTTACAAATTAGGTTAAATTCTCCTAAAATTTTATCTCTTTACTAAACTAAGCCTTAGCGAATAATATTACCGATAGACGTCATCATAAATCAAAACCGGTTGCAATAGAAGTACACAACAATAAGCAGTTTAAATTTTATGCCACTAAATAAGTAAAAGACGCAAATATTGAAACTACTAAAAATAAGAAAACAACATAATGAATATCCTAAAAATTCTTAATAAGATCCTAAAAATCCTAAATTCACCTTTCACCAATAAAATGTGATTATTATGACTCTAAATAAGGTGATTTGCAAAACAATAAATTACATTAAATAACAAATTCTTATTTAACTTTTTTTGAGAACTGGATTGAACTCTGGTATTCTCCAATGTTTTCTCCCAAATTTGTCTTTACATCGTTTTTGACTCAGTTCTTTATCATCTTTCTTTTGTTTTCAAGTATTTTGTGTTATTCTTTATCTTAGTTTACTCCCCTTTTGTAATTCTCTAGTTGTTTGCCTTTTCCCTTTGCAAACTATTCTCAGGGATCTTCTATATTATCTCGTATCAGCTTTGGCTTTTTACCCTTTCATCATCTTCTTTAATCTGCATATTAACTAAGTTATCTAGAATTCCTAAATCTTCTAATGGTCTCAGACCTTCTGAGTACTAATGTGAGGTAAGTCATAGCCACAGTTTTGCTTGAAGCATTAGACTGCCAACTCATAGTGAACTACACACCGGATAGCAGCTTCCATGTCCACAGCTGCTCCATAAACTCCGTTACAATTTCAATATCCTTGTGCTGGTTTTCTCTCATGAGGTTACAAAGTATGATTTCTTGAATTCTCTGCATCAAACTTCTTCTGATTACATACAACTATAAGCCAGTTGCATCATATTGGAGCACCAGATTTCTAGCTGCTGATATGGGATAAATGGTAGCTTGTTATTCTGTTCAAACCTTCTACAAAACAAGAAGTTTAGGGTAGCAAACATGCCATTATTATGTTCATGGATGCACATATAGTTTAGTGTACATTTTACAAAATGTCTAAACCATACAATCTCTAATAAAATTCCTTTGAGCAGTGGATAACAATGATCTTCAGATGGATGTATGTACCTTCTTTTTGGTGGGTGGATATATGCACCTTAAATCCATTGAATCCAAATTTATATCTCCTGGTTGTAGTAAATGATGACAAAGTTCAGAATTCATATGCTACAAGATCACGAAGAAGTCACCTCGTAGAACATTAATTAGGGTTGAATTGCATAGAAGTACTAGAAAATGGTAACCTGATGGTGAACAAGAGTTGGTATTATAGTTGACCTGAGTTAACAATTAGCAATGCCATGTACGGTTGAAAGAATGATAGCATTCCAGATGTGTATATTGTCCAAATGGGCTTCCTACTTGCATATATGCTCCTTGGGAATATCCACCTTTAAGGGCTACATGCCTTTTAGAGAAGGGCACGGCTATCCCCACTAAGCATTTTTCTTACCCCACCAATCGAGAAAAAAAAATCGGTGTTTTATCTTTTCCCACCGATCCGGCCAGGTCGACCAGATTTGGTCGCCACTTCAGGTTTTGGACGATCGGACTTGGTCGCCATTTCAAATTTTGGGCGACCGGACTTGGTCGCCATTTCAAGTTTCGGGCGACCGAACTTGGTCGAACAGGATTTGTAATAAAGTTTATAATTTTTTTTTCTTGGAAACATAATCCCATGACGTATATCTTCCTTGAATCCTTCATACCACTCCAAGTCTGAGTTGTAATGTAAGAAGAATCAATTATTATTCTTAAATGTAGAATATAAGAACAATTTTTTTTTACATAAGTAACGGACTAATTTTCAAAAGCCAAATATATAATGTGTTTGGATCAACTGATAGGTTTTTTTTTTTTTCAAACGAAGAATCCTCTTAACTACGAATTCAAACGAAACTTAAAAATGATATATATTTGTCTAATAAGATATTTTTCTATAAAAATTTGAATTAATTGAAAGTATACCTACTTACATTTTTTTCGGCCCCTTAGCTGTTGTTTGGATAAAAGAATAAATGTAGAATATGATTGATAAACCCAAAAATTTATTTGTTTACAAAAAATAGATAGATATAGTTCCGAACCCTGTTCGACCAATTACAGTCGTCCAAAGCCTGAAATGGCGACCAAGTCCGGTCGTCCAAAACCTGAAATGGCGACCAAGTCCGGTCGTCCAAAACCTGAAATGGCGACCAAATCCGGTCGTTCAAAACCTGAAATGGCGACCAAGTTCGGTCGACCTGGATTGGTGGGAACAGCCAAAACCGTTTTTTTTTTTTTTTTTTTTATTGGTGGGGTAAGAAAAACTCTTGGTGGGGATAGACGCGCCCTTTAGAGAATCCATGTGAAGATAGAAGTGACCTTCTTCTGTAGATTTCTAATGTCATCGCTGTCCAATCTACTAGTTTATGGTTTGTCAAAATAGATTTGCTCTATAGGGAATATCTTCATAAAAAGCATGAAAATGTAGGTGGAGTTGAAGTCTGTTTTTATTAATTCAAGCATGACTGCGTGGGAGAGCATATCCGGTTCCCCACTTTGGAGTAGATTTCTTGCTGAATTTGATTCATGATTGTCAATGCTCCTGGAAAGCAGTTGGAACCACAGGAATTGAGGGTTGCTGACTAGATACATTTAAGGCATTAATGGTATCTCTTTCGGATGTATATACCCCATCTTGAGTGAAGACTTAAATCACTTCTAAAGTTATAGTCGTTGAATGCAGTAATTCCTCCTGTGGAATTTCTATTATCATGTTTTGTCTTTGATAAATATTTGTGACATTTATTCTCAATTTTATCAAAATTCTTCTATTAGTGGATAGTCATATATATTTTTCATGTAAACTTCAATAGATGGAGATTAAGCTTTGTAACCTTTGTTTCTTACCAGATAGTTCAAAAGACCGCTGCAACTTTTGCACCAAGAGCATCCACTAAATCCAAGAATCCTGCAGTACCTGGAACTGCTTTATACACTGTATTTGAAGTCCAAGGCTATGCATCCATGCTATTGGGAGGAGCTCTTTCTTTCAACCTGATATTCCCTTCAAATGAGCCAGACATATGGAGACTGATGGGGATGTGGTCCATTTGGATGTTCAGTAAGTGATGCTCATGGGATATCTTGTTACTTGTCATCCTAGATCCATCTGATTTCGTGAAGAACATGAATATTTTTTGCAACAAGGAAGCCACATATAATAGAAACTTAATTGTGCTACCTATTCTTTTAGGTTTTCCCTTGCAAGCAAAAGTTTAATAGTTGTGGATCATCAGGTCATATTTTCTTGGCAGTCAGTCACATTATGCATTCATAATTTCATATTTATCCAACTGCACATAAAGATTTCTTCCACACCTCTCTCATAAGTCATAACATGTTAGCATAGACACTAGACATAGTATCAAGATGCACCATTGACTTCTTGTCTCTAAACTTCTGGCCTGATATCCCCATTTGCAGCAATTCCTTCTCTTCGAGCTCGTGACTGCTCGAAAAACGAGAAAGAAGCTCTCAACTATCTCTTCCTCATCATCCCCCTACTCAACGTCATGATTCCTTTTGTGTGGAAGTCCTTCGCAGTTGTCTGGTCTGCAGATACCATTGCCTTCTTTGTTATATATGCATGGAAGGTGTGCCTGTATTTCCTTTCCTTTCCTTAGAATGGACTCATCTGGGTGTACCCACAATAAATTTCTCCTTGAGTAATTATATTGGTTTTTAACCTGCAGCTTGGGTGGCTGCAAAAGACAGACTGAAAGAATTGCAACTACAGGGAATTGTATATCTGTTTGCGGAGGAGCCTTGTTTGAAGAATGACAAAGAAGCATCTATCCTTTGCTGAACGAAGACAACAGGAGATTGTATATCTTGAGATCTGAGGTAACAACATGAATTTTTCGTATGGTTATCTTACATCCATTGGATCTCAGTTTGATGGAAATCATCTCCACCAGATGTTTGTCATATTTTTAACTCTTCATTTGATGGAGATTTTGTTGTATTGTTAGATAATTCTATTAGAAACCAGGGACTATATTTTCATATCACATAGATAGGTAATGGAAAAAACATATACTTTGTACAACTCAGCTTGCTGTGTAATTTTATACATTATGCAATTTTTTAATGAAAGAGCCATTTATGCATAATATGTGATCTATAAATTATGAAAGAGCAATGTCTTGGAATAAAATCAACCCATCAAATTCACATAACTGACTCAAGAGGCCCTTTTTCCTTTGGATATTGAAAAGCCAGCTCTCTCTCTCTCTCTCTTTTTGGAACAACTGTTGATGCTACTTAAAATTTTGGTTTGAGACACAGGACAATTGAATTGGTCAGTTGAACACATCACAGAGGGCATGATCTCTCTGACTTTAGCTCGTCAGGGCATCGGGCAATCCAATTTCACCATCATCGCCAGAGGGAAATGCTGATATGAGTTGTTCAATCAAGCCTGTTGGTCTGTCGAACACATCGCATAGGGCATGTCATCTCTGATTTTAAATTGCCGAACCTAGTGACAATGAAAAGTCTCGTTGGATGACTTGTCGTCGAATATCTCACAGAGTTTCCATCATCTTCTAGATTACGATGTCTTCGACATCGAAGCTTTAAATTACTAACCACACTAAAAAAAATATTGTTTCTTTCATACAAGCATATCAAAGGATTAAAAAGAGTCAAGCACCCATTCATAATGGATTATGCCAAAGATTTGTACTACATCATGTATACCAAAAGGAATCTTACATATAATATATATTGAATTCAGAACATTTACATATATCTTGTCTGTACAAGATTTACAACCACACCGAAAACATAACAACCACCACCACCACCACCAAATCCTAATCTTAGCACCACCATCACCGATACAACCATCACAATAAAATAATTTAAAAAAAAAAAACACTATTACTACAGCTTTGAATACTAGAAATGGAAAGTAAATCACCTTCAAATAACAAAGAAGCATTACATTCTTACAAATTTGTGCTCTCAATCCAGGGCATCACTTTTTCACAACTCCACGTATATCAGTTGCATATAGGGAGAGCTTCAGTGATGATGGAAAGAAGGGAGGCCGAAATGTACTCTTGAAGATGAGGTTGGCTGACGGGTAGCAGCGGAGGTCGAGCAGGAGAGAGGGCATGAAAGAGTGTTTTCATAATGGGGTGTGATTTGGCATAACATGGGATTTAAGGGGGTGAAAGTTACAAGGTGTGGGTTCCGTTTAATATGGGATGAGTAAGGTAGGGTGGGTTTCCTCTTATCTCAACGATGAGTCAGTTTTTTTATTTTTTAATTTTTAAAAGAGACGGATTTCTGGTAAATGGGGGTTCATATATCCGTCCCCATTTTCGGAGTCTCAAATTTTTCAAAATTTTAACTAGTGATTTTGGAACCTAAATATCTTTAGAAAACCATAAAATGTATATATATATATATATATATATATATAGTTATTAAAATTGCAAATTGAATCGAGCCCACATGGATCACCTTTATGGGCCAAATGTGATGCACATGAAATGAATTAAATTTTAATTTATATATATTTAAACCAAATATATATAAATATTACAAATAGGGTGTCACAATAAGCACATTTGTATCCATGTCATGCATTTGTTATTGTATCATATCATCAGGTCAATCATACAAGTTGGGCCTCAATTTGATTTTTTATCATAGTGCACACAGCCTCGTTTCAAGCCCGATACGTTATGATAGCGTAGTATATATTACACTATTATAGTGTATCGCTTCTATCATAGTGTATGATATGATTTTTTTTTATTTTTTCAACTCGAAAAAAAATATACTGTTGTATCTTATTATATACATAATTTTATATAACAGCATACATTTCAAAGGAAGAATGTATGATTTTTTTTTTAAAAAAAAAAAACAGTATGGACTGCAATTGGGCTAAGTGTATAATTGTCATATGTTGTTAGGGCTGCAATGAGAGTTGAATGTATCATTTTCCATGGAAGAGTGGACTGGAATGGGCTGAATGTATCATTTTCCATGTTATGGTATCCTCATATAGTTCATTGCAGCCCTATGTAAGATGATATCCAACCATGCTCCACAAATGCTTTCTTCAATTTGTAGAACATGGCATGGATAGCGAGTTAGGGAATCTTGGTTGGAGTGTCCACTCAACCATACTCCATGGCTCATACAATAATATTTTATTAATATTTTTTTTAATTCAAATTAATTATATTTAAAATTTAAATTCACAAAACTTAATGATAATATTTTAATTTTAATATCATAACCGTCATATTTTAACGGCTCTTTTTTAACAGTTATATTTTAACGGCTCTTTTTTAACTGTCATATTTTAATGGCTATATGTTAACGGCTATACTGTAACGGTCTTATTTTAACTCCTATATCTTAACTATCGCATTTTAACGGGTATATTTTAATGTTAGATTATAAATAAATTCATATCATTTTTCATTCATCCATCCCAACTCAATTATCTCTTTAGCGCCTTTGCTTTGCACCTTAACCGGCCGTCACGGCCTTAGCCTCCCGTTCTTCTTTTAGTATAGTTCGACTTACTTCGTAACCTTAATTAATGTCACTATATTTCGTACTTTATCAGGTCCAATCTTTGACACTCTGGTAGCATGATATTTGGACAGGCTAAATAAAGACAAAGAAAGCATAATGGTACGTTGGATTTCATAGATGATAGAAGAAACTAGATTTCTCACACAACTTCGAAAGAAAGGGGGGGGGGGGGGGGGGGCGCTTTATGCTCTCTACATTATTCAAATAGTATCTATGACTCTTATCTATGTTATTAGCGATTGTGGCAGTTGAAGAACAACAACGGGCTAATGAGAGACATACATCACGTCGTCGGCATCTTGTTCATCTTTAAGAACCATATGAAGTTGAAGGATAAGACAGTTGCATGACTAGCATATCTTGAATTTTTGCACTTCTTGGAACTTTCGGTACATCACTTTGGCACATTTTTCAATTCATTCTCACAATGTAAAAAGTTTAAATGTTGAATGATGAAAAGTTAAATACATTTCCATTGTTTGACAGACCTAATTTTCAAAAAAACACATAGAACAACTTAATTAAAAAATTAAACAATAAATGATTATAGACTTATACATTTTAATACGATAAATACCTTGTCTTGTTCATTGATACCGCTTTGTCTTGCTTCAATTTGCATAAAATAGCCATGAAACTTACCCATAGCGAGTTAAATTGAAGATCAACAATGCATCAAAGAATTGGAAGTACGCTTAGATATAAATTGTTTGTAGGGACGGTAATAGGAATGGACTCGTTCCCCATATGTGTGATTCTTTTACTCAGTTTTATGCACTGCATCTATGCTAATATTGAGCCACACGAATATAAGCATCATGTCTTCTTCACCTGAAATTTTTTTTGCTCTTGTATTTTTCTTTTGGGTAGATTCTTCTTCAATATGAATTTGAGATGACATGGAGGGTGTGCGAAATATTCACCAGACAGATCAAAAGAGTATTCACTGTTAAAAAAATCACTGTAAAATGCATTATCACGAGGATCCATTTTCACAAAAACAATGAAAATAAATTAATAAAATTAATACTCGAAAAAATAAAATGATAACAAATGAGAAATTCAAATGAAATTTAAAATGTAGAAAGAGAAAAAAAACCTTAATTTTGAAACAACAAAACTTGTAGATTGAGAATGTAAAAATTGTATGAATGGTGATGGGGTTAAATAGGTAAAGAAAGATCTATTGAGATATACATCTATTGCAACTTTTTAAATTTTTTGTCGATACCATATGAGAGAGATTTTTATTTTAATGTGGCCCACATTTGGGAGCTCCGAGGGACCTCCCTCATTTGGTGAGCATCCCTACTCCCTCACCTGAATTGGTGAGGAGGCTGGGAACCCGTTGGAGGGGATTTTCTCCCCTCACTCGCCTGAATTGGTGAGGAGGCTAAGAAAATCAATCTCCCCCCCCCCCCCCCCACAAGATATGCATCAATTGCAACATTTTATATTTTTTTTTGTTGGGCCCACCATATGAGAGAATTTTTTATTTTTATTTTTTGTTAATGGCCTCCCACATTTGGGAGCTCCCAAGGACCTCCACCATTTGGTGAGCATCCCTACTCCCTCACTAAAATTAGTGGGCTAGAGAACCCGTTGGAGGAGGTTTTTCCTCTCACTCGCCTGAATTGGTGAAGGAGGCTAAGAAAATCCTCATCCCTCCCCCTCCCCGGAGATGCTCTAAGGCTCTCTCCTTTGGGGAGTCCTTGACTTGAGGATCTCCCCCTTAATGAGTCATAGTATTTGAAGGCATTTACCATGGAATATTTTTAAAATATTTCTCATATACTCCTCCCACTCCCTTAGGAGGTCCTCACACTCTTAAACATTAATCAGAGTTTTTTTATACACTGCATAACTTCTTGGACAGATTTCTTGTAATGCCCAAGTTTACACATGTTATATTGTCACTCTGTCATAAACATATGACTTTATAATATTCATAATTAGGTGATGTGAGACTAAATCATAGGTCTCATTCATCTCATTCTCACCCCTCAATGGGTCTTTGGACGCCCAAGCCCACTCATGAACCACACCCCAACCATGGCGTTCTAATTTGTATAAGAGCTTATTCCTTATGTGGTTGATTGGACTGGACCAAATGGCCAAAAGCCAATATGCCCATCAAGACAGACTAAAAATTAGGGGAAATGATAAGAAAAAGATATATGTAGCCCCCATTGCGCCCCAATTACAGCCCAGCCCGTTTTTTATTTTTTATAAAATTATACATTCATCCTTTGAAATGCATGCTATTATGTGAAATGATGTATATACTGAGATACATTAATGTATTTTTTTCATGGTGAAAAAATGAAAAAACAATTTGGGTCATATACTATGATCGAATCATATTCACTGTGATAGTGTAGTATATACTATTTTATCATAGCGTACGGGCTGCAAAACAGACTGCTTGTATCAGCGCTCAAAATGATATATCATGCCCCTTATGTAGCCCAAATTATAGTGTACAGCAATTTTCTTTTTTTATTAAGTCATACACTCCCATTGAAATACATACAATTATATGAAATGAAAATATATATTGAGATACATTAGTATATTTTTTATGTTGAAAAAATGAAAAAAAATCATTATAAAACCTTATATACTGTAATAACACAATATATAGTATGATATTATAATGTATAGAGCATATTATATAGTATGATATTATAATGTATATAACTACAAAATAGACTAAGCAAAATATAGTTGAAGAGATGGCTCGTTGAAATCATAAATTCTAGTGACTTGGGCGTGATACCGTGGATGGAGAAAACTTTGATTACTCTTGGGGCTTGTCCGACCATAACTCAACAATTGATGATAAAATTTGCAACTAGGTTAGTCCTAACATTTATCTATCAGAAGATAAAAAGCCTTGATATAATTTCAATAAATTAGAAATACACTGCTAGCCTTTCATCAATCATGTTCTGCACTACATTACACTGTTTCAATAAACTCCGCAGCTTATCTTCAGCCTCGGTTTCCTTCATTTCCTGTCTAGCTGGTTGAATTTGCTCTAGATGTGTAGCATCTATGGTTTCAACTAAGCTACTGCATTCCTCATTTTCAACATCCTCAATCTGCTGCGAGTTGATGGTGGCATCTAAAAAGCCACCTTGGGAAACAGCCTCCATTTGATGCATAACAGTTTCGACCATTTCATCAAGGGTCAGCCTGCTCAAGACAGAATCCAATCCCTTGAAATCAGTAGTTCCCGGATGCATGACGGATGGTTTTGAACAAGGTTCATGTGGATGCTCCAATACATAAGCTTCTGAGAATGAGCCACCAGTCAGATTCATCGTGTGCCAATTGAATATCCGCCTGAATATCGAAATCCATCTTGGAATGATGTAATAATGCGAAGAGCGAAGCTCAAGGCTAGCACTATTTTGCAGCATTAGGCGTGCCTTGTTTGTCGCGAAGGTCTCTCCCATCATTTTACTTCCCATGGTCAGGTAATCAATTAGACATTTTTCCAGGGCCAATTTCTGGCTTTCTATCTCAACCCTCATACAAGAACCTTAATGAAGGCAAGACAGGTCAACAGAAATTGGCGGAAGTTTGCATCCCTTGATGGCACTAATAATGGGTTCAATGCGTGAAGCAGAGCTCCAGCCAACACATGGACAAAACATTTTCATAGCTCTTCGTTCACTGCTAGATGACTCCAACAACTCAATTTCAGGACACGGCCAACCAGCATGGTTCGCATTGGCTGCGGCAATGATGTCTTCAGCTGATCGATCCAATGCCTCATTGAAAGCCGAGATGAAATGATTGGGAGCCACTGCATCGTCCATATTGCTAAGGGATTCCATACATAACTCCAGGTGGTGGAAAACCAGGTTGTGGGTTGTCACCTTACGAAGAGCTGGTTGAATAGGTGACTGGTTCGCTAACCACTGTAGGCCCTCTCTCAAGCACTCATCCTTCAAAAGCCCATTGAGATGTTGTAAAGGAGCATCCCAGTTGAGGAAGATAACCCTGAAGCTACTTATTTTTGCTCTGTCCACATAATGCAGATTGAGCCTATCAATTATCTTGAGGGAAGAATCACCAAGTGCATCTCCAAGAGTGTCACAAGCTAATATCAAAAGAGGCAAGCTGGAGTCAGGTAGCAGTGACTCTATAAGCTTGTGGAGCTGATTTCTCTGAAGGCCCCATAGAATGCTCTCTGAAACAAGAAATAGCACAGCATTTGCACCAGCAACCAGATTTCCAGGTTCAGGCCCATGGTCCAGAAATGCTGTCTGTCTTGTGACAGACAAATAGCAGGCTGAATTGAGCCACTTCTTCCATATAGAAAGGCCTGTAGAAGAAACTAGCGGTTCATCTTCCTTTTCCTTTCCAGAACCCATGAGCTTGGAGATCAGCCATGTAGAAACCCGCTGGTTAGCTTGACCCGAATCATTTGTTCGAGGACAGACAATTTATTTCCAGCAAAGAAATCTAGCATCTGGATTCTTTGCATGAAGGATTGGTGTAATCACTTCGGAGACATTCAAACTTGACCATGATTTTCCATGTTTGTCATGTCGCTCTTTTAGTGCATCATCAGTGTTTAGATTACTGATACAGTTCGGTTGCTTCATTCAAGAACAATAATACAAAAAAAAGGGTTAAAACACACAACAAACAAGGAAATTTGTTCTTCAAGATCATGGATAGAGAAAAGGCATACTCTTAGCTCCCCATTTCGTCGAATGGGAAGTCCAAATGTAAGCGAATCCAATGCAGCATCAGCAATCAACTTCCGCTGTTCTCGCATTTCCTGCAGCTTCAAAGCTCATCGCTTCCACATCCTAAGCAGAGAGCAAGAACAAAATCGCCAACTAAGTTAAGTAAATACCCCAACATAAAGTTTGAAAGACATAAAATAAATAGCACATACCTCATAAATAATTTTAGTTTTGCCCGAGCAACTTCAATCTGTTGACGGAGCATCACTTCATGTAGTTGATTTTTCAACACTCTTTTGAGACTTCTACGATTTCTACCATTTGATCGGACCTTGATCCTCCTGGGGATTCTTCTTGCAGTGAAGTTTGTGGTAATATCTTCTTAGGGTCCGTTTAGAAACACATATTGAAAAGTAGTTTTTGGAATAAAACTGTTTTTTAAGATGATTTTAAACCTTGACTTTTTTAGAATGTTTTTTTTTTAATTCAAGAATCAATATTTGAAAGGAGTTTAATGTTTGGCAGAAAAAGCTGTTTGCAATTAAAAAAATCGATTCCGACCAAAAAGCGTTGTTTTTTAGTTTTTCAAAACACAGATTTCGAGGAAAAAATTAAAAGGAATCCAGCTTCCGATTCTGTAAAAAACTATCCTATTTGACTGCACGATTTTAGTTTTTCAGCTTTTCAGAAAATAAAAACGCACCTAAACACGCAATCAAACGGACCTTAATCATTGACGGACCATGATTTCTGTCTATTATACTGTCGATAGGGGTGTCCACAGCAAGTTCCAAAGCTTTTCCAGTCTCAACGTGTGGTGAAAAAGATCCTATAGTGTCATCTGATGTGATGGAAGCTAATTCTTCCATTTGAACTTCATTTTTGTTGCTTTGAATAGTCACCATCTCTCTGATAAGCAATGGCTGAGATTCACAAACATTTCTAGCAGAAGAATCATTTCCATCAATTTCAATGTCAACTACACCAATGCTGCTTTTCTGTTGCAAAAAGCAATGCATCCTTCACATCAGGTCTACCCATTAATTTATCCGACATCCTTCGGCTTGCTTCACTAGACAAGGACATCATTTGATGTGAGTTAACATCATCAATGATTCTTCTTGACTTCTTCTGGTGCACTAGTTGTGAGTACTTTGTCTCATAATCCACATCGTGGTTAAGAAAAGGACCTTTCACCATATATACATCTTCAAAATATTTTATCGTAAACCCATGATATTCCAGAAGGCTTTCTACATTCTCTCCCTGATTTTAAAAGAATATATGTATATATATTATACAAAAGATTAAAAAAATAAATAGAATTGAATACTTTTTAAAATAAAGTGTGAAAAAGAGTTACCTTCATGGCTAACCATTTCACAACATGCCCCACTGGAATTCCTTGGTTGATCTGTAGACTGTTGTGCAAAGCAACAAGTGTCTGGGTCCTTACCTGGTCAAAAGAGAGAGAGATATGATTCAGTCAAACAAAAAAATCTCCACATAACTAATGAATGAGTGATTCGCTATCACACCCTTCAATGAGAAAAAAAAGGCATGAAATCATGCTGTCTAGGATATTAAGAAAATATGAAAGCATCCCCAATGGCCATAGCACAATAGTAAACCCTGTGTTAAGGGTAGGTCATGGGTCAAGTTTTGGTGCTGATTTACTCACCTGTTTGTTGGTGATTATTTGAAAGAATTTTCCGTGGGATCAGGGCAAACAGACGGAGGTAGCTTTCCCAGCTTCACCGTAAAGTCAGCCACGTGAGGTCCTTCCAATATCAAAAAAATAAAAAATAAAAAAATAAGGTTGAGACGACAGTATGCGCATCACACAACATTATGGAGAAAACAATTACACCCCACTACCATGCAAATAGATTTCAATCATCCTTCCAACCTAGAAAGAAACTCTGTGTGGGATCGAAACCTTGTGTTGCTTCACATGTTTGGCTTGGCTTGAATTTTCTATTTATATAGTTGGGATTCCTCGTCTCCCACTTTATTATCTTTTCTCTTTCTTAGAAGTTATGCTTTTTGTGTCTCTATTTTCAGAGATACCACAGTCTATAAACTATAGATGCTTTACTCTCAACTTCTCTCAAAAGATGCAATTATTTGGGACAGTGTAGATGATGAGCCCACAAAGAACACTAGCCCATTTCAGCAAATGAGAACTAAAAAGGCAGTAGGCTGAAAGGAAAACTGCACAAGTACATTGATATGTGGACTGTATGCAGCACAACACACATTAATACTCTAGGCTGGGTCACAAGCACCAATTTAAAAGTGCAGAAAATTTCATATAAATGAAGTGTTGATACCTTTGCAAAGTGAGCATGCATCAAGCAGGCTTGAAGATAAGTTGCTTTTCTCGCAAGTCTAAAGAAGGTGATATAGTTACCCATTTTGCAAGCTCTGAAATGATGCAATGACGTATATTATCAGCTTAAACTAACTATCAACACTACACTACGTCGAACTTTTTTGTGGTTAACAATAAGAATACCTTGCTACATCACGGGCAAATAAAACCTCTGGCGTAGACCTTATTTCAGAAGTCATTTTTGCAAGATCAAGCGAGAGTTCCGTGGGTTCCACCTACCAAGAGGAGCCTATATTCACTCACAAAAGTTGCAGAATCATACCAGAAAACCAGGGAGAACAATGGGACAGAAAATAACCTTATATCCAAGATGCTTGTCCAGTTTAAGAAGTGCATAATATCCACGGAACTCTCTTTCTGTTGGTATGTTGACGCCTTTCTTCCTATGGTCATCATACATTTGAAACAACTCGACAGATGTCTTGTTCATTTGCTCAATGTTGAGATGAACATCAAATCCCTCTGAAAACCCCTCTCCTTTCTGGTATTCACATAACTCATGCATCACAAGAATGTGAAGTCGTATCTGGCATAATAAAAGTAATAAAGTTATTCACTGATGATGGATTGTGTTATCTGTTTCAGAAAAGTATATACAAAGAATTCTACCATTTGCTCCAGCATGGTAATGGCATCTTGATTAAAGATATGTTGCATCCTAAGATCCATCCTCACTGCCCGCATCCGATCCCACAAAAAGTTGTACATAGCCAAGAAGTTATCATCGTAAGGTTGATCCAGCAAATCCAAAAGATAATTTATTGTCTTCTGCAGGACTGGCATGGGCCCAATCAAGTATGCATGTCTCTCGGCCAACCTATTATACTGTATGAACCAGAGAAGAACTTCCATCATTCTTCCTGTTATGGGTGATGACAGGAAATTCAGATAAAATATAGCTGGCAGATGAGTAGTAGATGTAAACTTTTATTTTATGGAGTAAGCTCAAATCACCAATATTTAAACTGTTTCATCAAACTACCTTTAGGACTATCATTAATTACCTTTTTAACAGCAAGAGATTTGCTTGTCCGATTTCTCTCTACATCCAATCTTTCATGTTTGTCCAGATCTCCTTTCCTTTCACGTTCTTGCCTTTCCGATTCTGAAATATGCACCCCCACCAAAAAAAAAAAGTTATGTCCCATCAACCTACTTCCTCTCTCTCTCTCTCTCTCGCTTTGTGTGTGCGCTGTGTGTATGGTGGTGTGTTTTTTTAAAAATGATGCCCCTCAAAAATCAACCTGCCTCTTAAAACTCATTTTCACAGGATGAAGAATATCTGATTAGACAGAATATCCTCAGAAAAAAGATTAGGAAGATACCTGGACACATATCCGGACACGGCCCAACCACAACACCGGCAGAGTCCAAATCCCCATACTCTGATGAAACACCCCCATCGGGGTAATCAGGGGCTTCAGCATCATTTTCAGATACAACCTAGCATTTATCTCTGGCAGCTTGCTCATATTTATTACTATGCCTTTTCAGATCTTGAATATCTTCCATTGGTTGGCTAAGTTCAACGCTGAAGCGGGCCTAACGTTTTGCCTTTGCTTGCATTTCTCTGCAATTATGATAAATCAGAGATGAAAACTAACCATGAACACCTAAAGGTACACATCCAAAGCAGAGATCCAATTGAGAAGTGTATTGAGAATCACCTTTCAGTATCAGAGTGAGAAGAATGAGATGTTTCTGAAATGGATCCATCAGCAGTTGGTATAGTAGGAGATCTTGCCCTTTTGTAAGCATGAAAATTGGAGGGCTTGATGAAGCCACTATTACTAGTATTGTGAGAGCCCCCATGAAGTAAAACTGGAGAGTGGATTGGATGAGCTTGGAAAGCAATAACATCATTGGCTGGAGACTTTAGTTGACCTCTCCATTTAGAATCAGACATGACAGGCCTGTTCATAGAATAAACAGATGCTAGCTATCAAGATAAAAGAATAAAGAGAAGAAAAGAAAAAAAAAATTCAAACATATTCCTCAAAGAAATTTGCTAGCAAGTAGAAACCAAGAATAAGTCTTCAAGTTGGACATAAATAAGGAAGAAGGTGGGAGAGGCCCTCAGTTCATCATATTCCTTCTCTGACATAGAAGAAATGTGGTGGTGATTTTGGAATCGAAGGAAGAGAGGTGATAGAAGTTTCAATGGTTAGTTTCTCATGCTACTTGTTGATGCATATGGCTAACGCACAACAAAGGTATCTTTCAACACAATTTTTTTTTTTTTGTTTTGAAAAGAGGTAGGAACTTTTATTAGTTAAAAGCCCCCGAACAATAGAAAGCGAGGGATCTCCAAACAAAAGAAAAATTAAAAATAAACTCCCAATAGATTTTATCTAAAAGGTGATGTTATGTAAATGTAAAAATAAATAAATCTTGTTTCCATTTTCCAAACAATTTTAAGCATATTCTCTTAAAATTGTAATAGTTTCATAATGTCATATAGCATTGAACATTCAAAAAGTAAACATTTTTTCATTTTGTGTTACAATCAACTCAATAATAGATCAATATTTGAATTATTTATTCTTCTAGTATAAATAAGATTATCACAATATCATTGTAACTTGCTGATCCATAAAATATCCTTTTTTTCTTTTTGGGGGAAAAGAAATTGGAGCCTTTATATTTTTTTTCGGTGTTTACTTTTTTTTTTGGGTGCTCACAATGTAATAATATTTGGTGGACATCCCTTATTTCCACCCAAATAACTCAGATACAGACACAAAAGCACATGCACGACCTGGGATCAGCCATAAATATACACCATCATAAGAGGATAATCAATCTTGAGACATATTGCCAATCTTCAGCATAAAAACTAACAAAAAAGGCTCAATTAATTTTTTGAGAGGAACAATCTAACAACTAGAAGTAGAACTCTAATAAAACACCATATATAAAAAAGGGACAATAAGCATTATAAAAATGAGAGAATTTACACAGGTACCTTTCAATACCAACTTGGGTGGAACTAGAACTCCCCTGCAAATATGCATTTGGACATTCTAAAGTAGGTGACTTGGACCTTTGGGCTGGAAGAAACTTGTTAGTCCTAGTTGGAGACCTGCTTTCAGCATTACGCATGTTTCTGTAAGGTGCAATGTTGGAATGCCCCTGATGAGATGGTATATCAGCATTACGAACTGACGTCTTCTGCTAATTACCCAATCTAGAAGGAGATAGCGCTGACCTGAACAACAAATAAACAATAAATGTTCACTCCCTGAACAATATCCAATACCTAAACAAGAAGAAACTCCAACAATCTAAAAGTTTCTCAATCACAAAATAAAATGTGAAGAGAGGTAAAAATGACAATTTTTTGTTTGACCCATCTTACATGACAAAAAGTTTGCAATTCTATATCAACTTTGGTACCGCATCCCTAACAGATAATACTTTTCTTGTCTGAACATAGTTTCAAAGTAATGTGTGGACCATGGTCCATTCGGCTGCACGTACAGTACCATCGACTTTTTTTTTTTTTTTGAAAAATGACAATTTTTTTAAAGAATTAAGAGAAATGTGGCATATAAATTAATTAAATACGATATGCCATAATTAGTTTTGTTTTATGTTTTATTTAGCTAGTTTGGATTCCCAAGTCTTAGGGTAGTTGTGGGTTTAGTTGACAATAGATTTGATTATATTTGAAGAGTATAAAAGTTAATCATTTTGACTTTAAATTAACTTAATATTTGGTTTTCCCCAATTTTAAGAGATTTGATTACATTGGTGAGGATAAAAATGAAATATTTTATTAGTTTTAGTATTCAGATTTAGTTTGTTGAGATTTACCCTCTAATTTTTTTAGGGTAGTTGTGAGTTTAATTAGTATTAGAGTGAATTAGGATAAAGAGGGATTATTTTATTACTTTTGATCAATTAGCTATAAGATTTATTGATTTAATTTGCTTGTGTTTATCTCAATTTTTTTTTTGTTTTTTTGAAAGAGAAGGTAGGTGCTATCTTATCCATCAAAAGCCCCCAAACAAAAAAAGACGAGGGATCTCCTAACAAAGGATAAAAAGGAAATAAAAACATTCAAACTCTAAACCCTAACCCCTAAAATCAACAAAATGATACTACAATAAATTGAGTATAACCCATATATAGAAGACCCCCAAAGGGACTACCAAAACCATACATCACCCATTATGGTGGAAGGAAACTCCACTTCAAGTATCCACTCTTGACCCATGACACAAGAAGAGAACAAATCATTGTCCATGTATTCCCTACATACACTTTTTTGTTGGAATGGCATTCGTTGCGCGTTGACAAAATACTCCAAACCACATCGGGAACAAACCGTTAAAATTTGGCTAGATTACACTTTTTTTGTGCCTCTTGAGGAACCGTTTCAACGTGTCTTCAAGATCTCTAAAAGAGCAATTTGACTCCAAGGCCACACCAACCTTACCCCAAATCATATTATTAAAAGGACAACCGAGAAAAGTTGATCCCTTGTTTCTTCTTCTCTCCCACAAAGTTTAAATGTCGCATTACCTTCTTGGGTCTATTTCATCCTAGATTTGGTAAGAACCTTGCCAAGAGTTAGAATCCAAATGAAACTTGGGATCTTCAACGAAGCAAGTGAACCCCAAATAAGACAGATTCAATATAAGGACTTTACGAAAAATCTAAAATGCAGAGATAATTTCCAACTAACCGTATTTTCATACTCCAAATTCAAATCAACCTCTTGGAGAACTGCAAGAAAAGATGCCAGCTCCATCAACTCCTCATTGAGGTTGAGACTTAGCCGAGGGTCACCACATGTGAAAGCATCGCTAAGAAGATAATTTTCATCCAGTGCCACCCTAAAAAGATAGGGAAAAGAGTCATCGATGATGAATCATAAAGCCATCTATCCTTTCAAAACCAAATTTCCACCCCATTTCTAGGATGGAATTGAATCTCCTCTTGTAAATCATTAGCCACATAAAGGATATTCTTCAACATCATGGAAAGAGAAGCTTTATGATGAGGGCTCATCGAAAGTCTAATAATACCTCAATAATACTTCTCTTGAATAACTCAAGTCCAAAGAGAATCCGGGTCAGCTATAAATCTCCACAACCATTTTCCCGGCAATGCATTGTTCATGATGTGAAGATCACGAATACCCATACTCCTTTCCTTATTAACCCTAGAGATAATATTCCATTTCACCAAATGAGGACTGTTTTACTTTTCTTGTTGCCGCACCACAGAAACACTTGTTATTTTCTCCATTTTCTCAAGTATTCTACAAGTAACCTTGAAAATGGAAAATAAATAGATAGGGAGACTTGTGAGGACCGCCTTAAGAAGCAGAAGATGTCCTCCCAAGCTAAGAATTATACCTTTCCATCCATCGAGCTTCTTCTCAAATCCAAGTATTTATCTCCAATATTTAAGTAATAGTTGCCAATGTTAGGGGGAAAAATGAATTTTATTGTGAACACCATTAACTTTCTATTCACACATCATCTTTAAAAAACAATCTATCAAATACCAGTACTAACATGAAAACAATTGATTTTTAAAAAAATATGCAGCATAAATACTCAACACATGATTGCACGTGTAATACATGGCCGCATATGTTGCACTTGAATGGCACATGTGGGGCATGTGGCCAAGTAAATGCAGGTAGGGGAAATAAAACCACATGTATGATCGCGTGTAAGGAATAATACATGTGGCCACACTTCAAACATTGCTTTTGACATTTTTAGCAAAGGATTAAAATTGTAAAGTAAAGCAAATGTGTTATAACTCATATAAGAGAGAAATGAATCATGGGAAGAAACTAAATCTAACTAACCATATCCCTACAAAACCCACATGAAGAAGACATGCAACATGTTACAAATACCACAAGTATTGTTATGTATCAATACTATAAAACAATGGATCCTATCATATCGAGGATAAACTGCTACAATAAGTGTCATCACAAAAATGTTACCTCTGAGTTTCTCCAAGTGGATGAGATTGAGACTCAGAATAAGGACTGCCTCGAAAAGCCATAGGCGGAGTCCAGATCCTCTGTGAATCTTTGGTACCCTCCTCACCAAATAGTGAATCATTGTGGTTTTCTAATCTACAAAAACAATCAACATCTTATTGTAGTACAATTGGGAGAACATAATGAAAAGGAAAAAAACAGCATTCGCGATCTATGAGTCTATGATATTTTCTAATTATAGAATTCTGATGAAGATCAGGCAGTTGTGGTCAAAACAGTGCACTTGTCTTTTCATTGATGCTTTTCAAGTTCTAACAATTTAAGAAACTGCAACTAGGAGCACAAAGACAGAGTATAGTGAATGCTCAAGAAGTTCAAGATGAAACTAAAATCATTTCTTTTCTTAAGTTGTCCATCATTGCTCCAGTGAACCAAAAAAAGAAAAAACATTAACATGTAAGGCAATGATAAAAGTTGTCGAACTGTATTGATACCCATAGCAGACTTTGGGAGAACTGAACCAACTCAATCCAGCAACCGGGACAATAAGATTCCATATGACACTAGTGGGTGGCACACTCGATATGTTAGCCAATATATAATGCATGGTAGGAATGAATTGATGTATGCTAAAAAAAATTCTTCAAATAAGCAAGAAATTCAAAAAAAATATTGGATGCAAAGAATGAGTGCTAAAAGAAACAATGATTTTCCCAAGAGAGTTTAAATCAAGCTTAAAAGGACATCAGGCAAAAATAAACAAAAGTCAAATCACTCAATCCACATAAGCATATATTAAAGTACTATTAGATAGTTGTTGAGTCCTACTAGTACAATCAATGTAAACCGCCTTGGAGGGGTGGTATTCCCTTTGTTATTCCCTAGCCTGGCATAGCATTGCACCAAAAAAACAAAAAACTCAATCGATAGTGTGTGTGTGTGTGCTTCTTTTTGTTTTAATGAAGAGACTACATGTGTTGAAGGTTATCTGGTTTGTGATCAGAATTCAAAGGTTAGATTTTAAGGGTAACTAAGGCTTTCGGGTTGCTGTATCAGAATTTTGAGGAGAAAGTTTCTTTTTCCAGACAGAGATATTTTATGGATCATCATCCGAATGATCATGACAAAAATCACATCCAAGAATTTTAAATATTTGTTGAGATTTGCGTAATCCTGCCAATTGCAGATCATCCATTTGTAAGTTTTCCTCATATTTATGCATAGCTTAACAACTAAGGTGGAAAAAAAAAAGATCAGCATTCTGTTTGTCCAGACGAATTGGAGGGGCAGTCCTGACAATCGGGTTTTTTAGGACATTTTTGTTAGATTTTTTTTCTAAAACAAGTTTTATTTAACCTACCTAAAATAATCTTTTAAACTGAAGAATAGAAAAGAGAGAGGCAATAATGGAAAACCCTAGGCATCCTTTAGATCTATCCTAAGCCCCTCTTAAGAGATTTTATATTTTCAAATCAAGACTCTAAAAATTCCATCCACAACATCTCTTGTACTTGAGAGATTAATTGATCATCTGAGTGGCTTTAGAAGGACTCGTAGTTGAAGGGGCAACATAATAGGAGAGTTCTTTGAAACTTGAAGAGATCCGCAATGAAAAGAATATCAATTCGCAGGAGGCAAGGACCGCGGGCTGCGGAACCGGAATTGCTTCACAACTTGATGGATGAAGGATCGCTAGCCGGCCAGAAGGCTTAATCCAGTGAGGATCGTTGTGTTAGTCATGATCGTCAGGTTGTAAAAACACTATTTTACTTTTTATTTTCTCATAATGGATTCTGTCTTGCAAGTCTAAAATTTTTTCCTCATTAGGGATTTTTCCTCTCAAATCTGTGTCTTGTGGTGTGCTTGATTGTGTGTAATTACATGTGTTTATATTGATTGCTAGATTTATATTGCCTGTGATTTGGATGGTTGATTAAATTATTTAATTAATTGCAAACCTTGTTTGGAGGTCACAACGAGGAAATTTAATGAGATTGGAAACCATGGGAATCGTTAAAAGTCAAGTTCTTCTTGTTGTTCAAGAAAAGCAACTCAAAAAGGCCTCGGTCAAAGTGGGCAGTAAACAAGGACAACACATGTCATATTTGCAGAGGTGGTGCACATAATGTTAAACTGTTTGGTGGCCAAGAAGGTTCTAAGCCTCCTTAAGGAGGTGATTTTAATGATATGCTCGAGTCTCTTGATGGCATGTGGGAGGCAGGGAATATAACTTCGTTCATGCAGGGACAAGAGTGCAAGGGGTCTCCGGTAGTAGTTCCAGCAGTCTCCTGGGAACGAGGTTATCTCACAACCATCTCTAGTTCAGGAGGACACCAATCCATATGGAGAATGTATAAGAGATGGTGGTCCGATTCATAAAGAATTAGGGAGTGAAGTCTGTTGCGCTATAGCCAGCATGGTGTTGTATGTCAAGGAAAGAATTTCTATTGAGTAGGCTGTAATGATAATTACGTAATGTGGGGCCAAACTTGATACCTCTTGGGGTTATCTGGTTAGCACCGAGCTTGGGGTTAGCCAAACTTGAGGTTAGCCATTTAGCACCCCCTATCCAACAAGGAGGTCAAGGGATCAAATCCTACAGGCACCAATTTAAAAAAAAACTAAATAAATAAATAAAAGATAAACCTCTTGGGTGCCCAATTTTGTCTTTATACTCTCCCTCATTTGTATGTTTTGAGCATTTCCCTTTCTTTTCAAATAAAGTTAAGGTTGAATGCCAACCTTTTTCAAGAAAAACAATAAATCAATTAATTAAAAGAAGAGTGATTTTAAAATCAACCTAAATTTTAAAATAAATCTATTCAACCCACCCCCCAGCCTAAACAAGATCAAGTCATGTTCCAACAATCTTCTCGAGAGCTGTAGGATTTCCTTCATGCATTAAACAAGAACCACAAAAAGAACATTAAGGAGAGTTTTACCTAGATGACTTCATATGCGGCATGACGAAGCATGTCATTGACAAGAAAAGAAAAAATATTTCAAGGTGGAGTTTGTTATGTGAATATGTGTTTTCAAGGGTTTGCATCATTTTATCTTTGATGTAAAATAGAAATTTTGGATAGAGGGAAGAATTACCATGGGGTAGGGGAAGTTTGTGGGGACTCTGTTTTTTTTTTTTTTTGGTGGGGGTGGGAGGGGGGAGTATAGCCCCTCCTTTTCTTTGGAGGTTTACCAATAGTCCAATACCAATGAATAGGTGAACATCCCAACCTTTTCTAAATAAGAAAAGCAAAAGGAAGCAATATAGGACAAAAGTAGGGAGACAGAAATTAAAGAAAACAGCACAGGACGAATGTTGGGAGAAATAGAAACTAGACAAAACAATACAGAGAGAGTATCTCACACAAAGTGAATTTTTATCAAAGTTGAAGTTATAATCATATTTGAAATACAAAATAGAAAAAATAATAGACAGCTACAGTATCACACACACAAATATTCCTTAGCCTATTTTATATTATCCATTCAAGTATACAACTTAATCTTGCATATGTTGGCCAATTCTCAATGTACCTCACCACCATTGTTTATATAGACACCAACTTTATGATGTAGCATCAGACTCATAAGTTACATGTAAGGCACCAATATGCAACATAGAACAAGCAGAAAATGTGTGTGCAATTGCTCTGATGGTCTGAGAGCCACAAAAGCACAAAATGAGTTGTATCCCATGTCTATTAAAAAGAACTGATGCTGTTGGATTTTGAAATCAGAAGGTACATGTTTAATAGATATTAGACAAGGCATATGCATGGAAGTGAGAAGAATCTGAAGAAAGCAAATATTATTATGAGTGATGGGTTTTGTTTCGTAGGTGCATGTTATCTAAAAATTATGCGATGAAAAATATCATGTAGCTCCCATATGAAGTCACTCTATCCCCTTCATCTCTTTGTCTATGAGTTCTCCACTGCCTACTTGAAGAAATACAACATGTACGCTAAAGAGGCTATAATATATCTGGGCATCCATAGAAACAGTTCAGCTAGTCCAAGGAGATTGCAAGCAGTGTAGAAGAAAAGGATTGCGCATATACCTCCCAGAGCCAAATCGTGGAGAGTTAGAACTTCCTAGCAAAGGTCCACGCACATATGTTAAAGGAGGTGAGTTGGTCGATGTGGTTGGATAAAAGTTGGAAGGCCTGGTTGGTAACCCCCTTAAAGCATCACGTTCGGTGTAAGGTGCAACATTAGAAAGACCTTGAGTTGGAATGTTAGCATCATTAACTGAAGTCTTCAACTGAGTACCCCGTTGGGGAGCAGATAAATCTGATAAATCTGACCTGTTTAACTGAATAATAAGGGTTCAATTTACCAAAATATTTATGTGTCAATTGCAACAGTAGGAAGCCAAAAAGGCTCGACAATCTAAATGTAAATTGCTGACACTGAAAGAAAATATGGGGGTGAAGATGCTGGATTCTTGGTTGAACCATCATATACAATAAAATGATATAATCTAAACACCTCCAGATTAAATTTTTAACAATTATCTCTCACCTGTGAAAGCTGAGCTGGGCATTTGGGGTGGCGGGTCTCTGATCTGTGAAGGGAGGGGGTGTTGGATGGAAATTTCCAAAGAGGATTGGGGGTGGTGGCCTCAAAGGTCCCACCGAATTCTTGCCGAAACCGTCAAACGCCATATACACTTTATTCTTTCGACCTAGATATTGAAATGAGATTCAATGATGGTTTGGAGGTGAGTTCGACGTAAGAAACCACAAACAATGTTTTAGTCAGTCTTCCCTTGATTGGCCTGATCCAGAGCCCAAGACAAGAGAGAGTTCCAATTAATTAAGATATTCAATTAAAACTTGTTGATTCAATTAATTAACCATGAAGGTATCAAACGAGGACCATTCAAGACTTTTATTTGATCACCATGTCCAATAAGAACAATAATACTCAAAAACCCACCAAATCTCATTTTAAACATCCATTTAGAATCCAATTATACACTAAAATAAAGTGTTTAAAATGCGGTATGCGGTTTGCGTGCGATTGGGATACCGCATAGAGTATATGCGATATGCGGGTGTATATGCAGTTTTATATTTTTACTAATAAAAAATATATATGACGATGATTTTCAAACAATATATAACAAGATAAATATATAGATATGACTAATAATTTATAACAAAGGCCTTTACTAAAAAAAATTAGAGAAAATATTTGGCAATAAAAGTAAGTCTAAATTAACAAAGATACAAACCTATGAAAAAAACATGCTCACTAACTGATGTGGAGTTTGTTGATGGAAAATATTGTCGAATAAGAATAGCAAAGTAACTAAATTAGTTAAACGAGTATATCAAATGTATAGTTTAGAGCGGATAGCAAAATGAACATTATCCTAGATGCTTAGAAAAATAAAATGTAAGAACAAAATAATGACAGAGAGACAAACTTCTCGAGCTATAAGGCTTCCAAAGCAATCCTAACATTCAAGAGAAAGTATAAGGTCTACCCTTTAATAAAATAAAAGCAACCCAAAATTTTCTACTTAAATCTTGTGAACCCTTAAAAAAAAAACTCGTATGACTGCAAAAGCGGCCGCATATGTGTACGTGAACCGCATATACGACCGCATATGCGCCCACATAGACCACATATCCAAACAGTGCTAACTGCTAAAATCCATTAATTATCCACATAGGATTCAATTACCTAGTTAGATCCACCCATAAATCAAAGTCTAAATGACTACTGAATTAAGATCCAATTACTCATCAAGATTCATCTATTCACCTAATTTAGCATTTATCCAATTAAGCTCACTTATTTACACAATAACATAAAATAGAATCCATTTACCAAAATAAGGTCTAAACAAAATTTGAGAAATGATTCATATAATCAAATCATAAAAATAAAAAAGCTAAGGAAAATGATATGTTTAGCCCCAAGTGTGCCCATCCGTGGTGTTATGTATGTGTCACTTTTAACCTTCTGGTAACTGTTGGGACATTCTGGCAGTTTTTCGATTTTTTTCGATTTTCGATCGGAACCGCTAAAATTTCAGGCTGTTAGCTATCGCCCTGAGATTGAGGACTCCGATTGAAAATATAACTGCATATTATGTGTCCTGGTGTCATTTTAGGCCTCTCACGAAAATTTTGTCGAATTCCGGTAACGTTCTGAATTTCGCAGTTTCGCGGCGTATCCGGGTTTTGACCGAGCGAGAAGTCATTGGGAGACGTTGACTTGGTCAAAGTGGGCCCATGACTTGGTCAACCCTTTTTGTCTTTTAGTTTGGTTGGGTTGACCCAAGTCAAATCTCATCTAATCCTCACTTAAGCCTAATTAACCTTGATTAGCCCTAATTTTAAGTGAGTTGACTATATAATGAGATCTAAAATATGCTTGCCACTATTCATCATCTTCCTCATTTTAGTTTCTCTCTCTCCCTCTCTCAAAAACCTCCATTTGAGCCCCCTAGAGTGCCCAAAGCTTAAAACCTAAATCATAGAAAGTGTAGTCCCGATCTACACCCCGGTGGTTTCAAATCCGGATTCCGGCGAGTCTTGCCCCTTCTCCCCCCCTCTTTTCTCCCCTGATTTGGGCCATTTCGAGGGCCAAGGGAGATCCCGGTGTTGGAGGCCTTTGGGAGAGGTTTCGGTGCACGGAGAGCTACCGAACATCCTTCCTTTCCTTTGGTAAGCCCTTCTTCCTCTCTTTCCTTGCATAGATGCTTGTTAGGATGATGGTTTTGGGGTTGGGAGACGGTCGGTGGCCGTGGGTGGCTGTGGGTGGCCGGTGAGGGGAGTTTGGGTGGTCGGGCAGGGTGTTAGGCAGTCCCGGGCAGGATGCCAGGGCTGGCAGGGCTGTTCCGGGTGGGTAGCAGGGCTGGCAGCGGGCGCAGCAGGCAGGCGCACCAGTTTGTCGGGCGAGCGAGCGCGCGCGCGCGAGCGTGCGCTCGGGGGGTGCAGGGGGAGGCGTGCTGGGTAGGAGGTGCTCGGGCATCAGGCGGGCAGTGCTCGGGCGTGCAGGCGAGCGGTGCTCGGGCCACTCGGCGATGCGCGCAGGCAAGCAGCGCGGGCAGCAGCGCGGGCAGGCTGGCAGGCGAGCTGGGCGCGTGCTACCAGGCGCGCTGGGCGCGTGCTGCGCGGGCGTGCGCGTGGGCGCTGGGTGAGGGTCCCGGGTGCTGGGCGCTGGGCGCTGGGTCGCGGATGCTGGGTGAGCTGGGCAGAGGCGCAGGCGTGCGCGCGGTGAGGTGAGCAGTGGGTGCGAGCGGGCGGGTGCGCGTGCGGGGCGCTGCGCTGGGGCGCAGTGCGCACGGGTGCACAAAGGGCTAGGCGAGCTGCTGGTCAAGTGGGTGGTGCGCGCGGAGCGAGGCAAGGGCAGCTGAGGTGCGCGCGGGGTGCGCGGGGTGCGCGCGGAGCGAGGCAAGGGCAGCGGAGGTGCGCGCGGGGTGCGCGCGGGGCGAGGCGCTGGGGCGCGGGGCATGCGGTGTGCGCGCGGGCCAGCGCGAGGCGAGCAGGGTGCGCGCGGGCTGCTGCGATGGGGCGCAGGGGTCGCGCGGTGCACCCGGGTGGCTCGGCTGCATGTCCAGGCGTGCGGGCAGGGTCCCGGCGGTGCGCCTGGGTGCGCGAGCTGAGGCGCGGCGGTGCATCCGGGGGCGGGTGGCCGTGCGGGTGGTTGCCGAGGGTACGAGAGTGAGTCGGAGTGCTCGGGCTCGCGTGCGTACAGGCCGTATGTACGCTTGTCCGAGCGTTGGGTATATTTTAGAGTATTTTTGTGTATTTTTGAGGTATTTGTGTATTATACTCACCGTATTAAATACCTGTCTTGCAGATCTTGACGGACGGTCGCGCGACGACCCAGATACCGGTGAGTGGGACGATCCAACCCAGTAGGGAGGCGTTACATGCACTTGGGCGTGTACCGTCCTCCCCTGGGGCACCATAGTGAATATTAACCTGTTTAATGAAAACTATGTAAGCATGATAATCTGTAGTATGCATGCCACCCTAGATTTGTATGCTAGGGACTTATACCCTTAGGACCCGTATAAGAACCATGCACCCTGTTATCATGTTTCCATGCTAGGAAAGCCCCGACCGATGCATGTTCCCATTTAGTTTAATTTGTTAAATAAAATGCGAGCATGTGATTATTAGCCTGTCTTAGTGAATATTATAGGGGAGGGGCCTCGCGAGGACAGCGGTGAGACCCGGGCTAGGGTACTCCGTGTTCCTTGTTTGGTTGTCGGGATGTCCTATATCGGGACCTCACGCTGCCCTCCCAAGGATTCTTTCCCCGTTAATATTCCAACCTCTTTATTATTATGCATGTTTCCCCGCATCCTGGTTATGCGCCCTGTTGGAATTCTGAAGAATTCAAGGCATTAGAGTTGTAGAGATGTGTGGTCGGCGGATCCGAGTGGATCATATGCGTATGGATAGGCTGTTCTGTTTCCCTTCGTTGGATCCGTGTAGAGACTGCCCCAGCGTTGGAAAGGCCGTCCCTTCCGAGGGCTCCCATCAGTAGGCGCCTCCCGATATTTGTGACGGACTGTGCTGAAGTTGTGGGTGAAGGCCAAGCGGCCTACGGAGTGGAGGAGAGACTATCGGTGGACCAAGGGTGACCAACAGCCTAGTCAGTCCCAATATCCTATGTCACCCATTGAGGGTGAGGGTGAGGGTGTGGTGGGTCAGCAATGAGGTGACCCACTGGTTTGTGGAATTGTGGTCTAAGGATGATTATTAGACTAGTATGTCCCAACATCCTATGTCACCCATTGAGGGTGAGGGTGAGGGTGTGGTGGTTCGGCGATGTACGAACCACTGGATTTATGATGTTATGCCACTTTGAGGCTGGTTGTTGTTTAATTGTGGTTAATATAGCTGTGATGCATGGGTTGTGCTGTTCACTGAGCGTGTGGCTCACCCCTCGCATATGTTTTCTCCAGTTGCCACTGAGCCGGATCAGCAGGAGGAGCCTTCCGAGGGATTCCTTCAGTAGCGGAGCAGCGCTACGTCCCGCGAGTGTTAGAGGCTATCAGCATCCCTTTTTGGCTGTATGTATTTTATTTCCGTGCTTGAGCACGCGTTTGTATATATTCAGTTGTATATTGTGTATATTGGCTCTCACAGGACAGATGATTGTGTATCGAGTCTGTAGTATGTTTTATTTACAGATTCAGTCTTTCGCTTCCGCATTTGGTGTATATATCATGTCAGCCTCCTTGTTGTCTGTGTGTCATTCTAGTTGCTTGTTTATGGTATATTATTGACTCCTGTTTACTGATATCATATATACACTTGCCGCGTCCTGGGGACGGCCGCCCTGGGGCGTGACAAAAGTTGGTATCAGAGCCTGGTCCTGTCAGAGCCAATTGTCTTCTTTCGTAGAGATGAGTCCTAGGATTTCTATATGAGTATTCTGATCCTAGTGTCTGGTTTTCTTAGGTTGCTGATATGCCTCCTCGTGGAGGACGGCGCGGACGAGGTCCCTCTCGACCTTTGGAGGTTTCCGGACCTGCCAGAGGCGAGGATGCTATTGGAGAGTCCTCAGCCGTGAGGCCAGGATCGGCAGAGGAGCCTCCAGCCTGGGAGCGCGCGTTTGCGCGGTTAGCAGATTTGGTGGAGACGCAGACCAGGGCATTGGAGGCCCAGACGAGGATGTTGGCAGAGCAGGCACGGGATATTCAGGAGCTGCGGGCGGCCCGCGAGGCAGTTCCGCAGGTCCCTTTGGTGGCAGATCCACCTGTGGTACCCGATGTACCCCCAGTCCCCGTGGTGGTTCCGGCGGTCAGAGTTCAGGATCCTCAGGAGAGGGAGGTGGGGCTAGAGGCTGCAGCGAGGGTGCAGCAGAGTGGCCTCTCAGCCTTTTTGAAGCTCCACCCTCCCGAGTTCCACGGTCAGACGGAGGACCCCCATGCTCCTGAGAGATGGTTGAGGGAGGTGGATATGATCTTCTCGACTATGCTATGCACCGATCGCCAGCGTGTCTCCCTGGCCACCTTTATGCTGAAGGGTAACGCCGCCGACTGGTGGGCTACCCGAGTGGTGGACATCCCCGAGGGAGTGGAGCAGCTTTCTTGGGCGGGATTCCAGAGGTATTTCCTGGAGGAGTACTTCCCGTTCTCGACGCGCCAGATCGTGATGTGGGAGTTCGAGCAGCTGACGCAGGGCTCCATGTCGGTTGCCGACTACTCCACGCGCTTCACGAGGCTCTCCAGATTTGCTCCAGCCTTGGTGATGGATGAGGACACGCGGTGCCGCCGTTTCGAGTTGGGTCTCAGCAGCGCCATTCGGGTGCACGTCACCTCCCAGGCATTCTCGAGGTTCTCGGACTTGGTGTCTCGAGCGAAGACAGTCGAGCGAGACCTCGGGATCATCGTGACGGTTCCGACCCCTTCGGCAGATCAGAGTCCTTCCGGGAGCCAGGACCAGGGACAGCGCAAGGAGAAGAGGCCCCGCTTCGATCAGTCAGCGGCTGCCTCTCCTCCAGTCGATGTGGTGCCAGTGCGAGGTCCAGCACCCATTGCAGCAGTGCCCATCCAGTCCATGCAGCCGGAGAAGCGGCGCTGCTTCCATTGTCAGCGCATCGGGCATATCAGATACAATTGCCCTGATGCTGGCCGACCCCGCGTACTGCCTCAGCAGCCGCAGTTCTTGCAGCAGCAGCTTCCGCGCCAGCCGCCGCAGCAGCCTCAGCGTCAGCAGCAGCCACAGGGTGGCCGAGTCGACCAGTGGAGGCAGCCAGTGCAGCCGGCGAGGCGTGCCCCTGCTCCTCAGCCGCGGTTGGTCCAGGGCAGAGTTGCAGCGCTTACGGCCGAGGAGGCGCAGTCTTCGGGTATCATGGTTCGAGGTATTATCTTGTGTTCCCAGCTCTCTAGTAATAGGATATATGTGGGTGTGTGTTTGGTTGCTGTTATGCAAGTGTGTGTGGTATTTTGGTGAGCGAGTGTCAAGAGCGGTTGTTTGGGTTAAGGAAGCCGGGTTGTAGCCGTCCTGGCAGAGAGTTCCCATCAGTAGGTACCACCGATGCAGTCGGAGGGGTACTGATCGTGGGAGTATGCCAGGTAGAGGCTACCCGGGAAGAGATTATTGAATGGTGCCGCGAGCGTGGAATCGCTCTCCCCTTCGTTGGATCCGCGTAGTACAGCCCCGGCGTCAGACAGGCTTCCGGTCAAAGGACCAAGTAAGCTACGGAGCGGGGAGAGGCTACCGGTGGACCAGGGGTGAAGAGCAGTCTAAGTCTCTCCCTAAGTCCCAAAATGTCTCCTTTCGGGAGTGAGGGTGTGGATGAGGCGAAGACGGGTCGCTCGTGACCAAATTGTTGATTCGACCATTCCCGATGATGTTGGGTTCGGTCTTGTAATGGATGTTGAAGGACATCGTTGGGTGATCATCTAGAGATAGATGATCCGGAGGGGTTAGTAGTGTTCTTTAAAATGATGTCTTCTTCTAGTGTTCCTTTCTGGATTAAGGGGCCTTGTGAAGTCAGCGTTGAAACCCGGGCTAGGGTACTTCGTGTTCCTTGTTTGGTTGTCGGGGTATCCTATATCGGGATTTCATGGTGCCCTCCCGAGGTTTCTTTTCCCAGGCAAGGAATACCATGGAAGCATCAAATGGATGGAAGATCAGGTGCGAGTTTTGGTTGGAGTTTAAGGCCTTCTGGGCTGTGTGATTTTTGGTAAAGGCATATCTGTGGACCCGGGCAAGACGCTCGTCGCGTCAAATTGGCGTCGACCGTCGAACCCTGCAAGGATTCGGAGCTTCCCGAGTTTGGCGAGTTATTGCAGGAGGTTTGACGAGGGACTCTCGAAGATAGCTGTTCCTCTTAACCGCCTTACTCGGAAGGATGTCCGGTTCGAGTGGTCCCCGTCTTGCGAGGAGAGCTTCCTGGAGTTTAATCGGAGGCTCACCTCAGCGCCAATTCTTACCCTCCGTTTGGGAGTGGTGGGTTCACAGTGGGAGAGGGGTGTGTCCACGATCCTGTTCACGTCATCCCGTTCGAGCCGCTCGTCTTCGAGCCGGACTGTCATTCGTGGAGCAGCTGATTGTGATCATGGACTGCCGCGAGAAAGGGCTCCGCACCAAGACCGTCCATCTGGTCAAGGTGCGATGGCAGCACCGTTCCGGTGCCGAGGCCCCTTGAGAGCTCGAGGACGCCTTGCGTGACGCGTATCCGCATCTCTTCCCTTCCTAGATGTTTTTGCATTATTTTGAGGACAAAATTTCCTAAGGGGGGAAGAATGTTATATATGTGTCACTTTTAACCTTCTGGTAACCGTTGGGACATTCTGGCAGTTTTTCATTTTTTTCGTTTTTCGATCGGAACCGCTAAAATTTCGGGCTGTTAGCTATCGCCCTGAGATTGAGGGCTCCGATTGAAAATATAACTGCATATTATGTGTCCTGGTGCCATTTTAGGCCTCTCACGAAAATTTTGTCGAATTCCGGTAACGTTCTGAATTTCACAGTTTCGGGGCGTATCCGGGTTTTGACCGAGCGAGAAGTCATTGGGAGACTTTGACTTGGTCAAGTGGGCCCATGACTTGGTCAACCCTTTTTGTCTTTTAGTTTGGTTGGGTTGACCCAAGTCAAATCTCATCTAATCCTCACTTAAGCCTAATTAACCTTGATTAGCCCTAATTTTAAGTGAGTTGACTATATAATGAGATCTAAAAAAATGGTTGCCACTATTCATCATCTTCCTCTTTTTGTTTTCTCTCTCCCCCTCTCTCAAAAACCTTCATTTGAGCCCCTTGGAGTGCCCAAAGCTTAAAACCTAAATCATAGAAAGTGTAGATCCGGTCCCGATCTACACCCCGGTGTTTTCAAATCCGGATTCCGGCGAGTCTAGCCCTTCTGTCCCCCCTCTTTTCTCCCCTGATTTGGGCCATTTCGAGGGCCAAGGGAGATCCCGGCGTTGGAGGCCTTTGGGGAGAGGTTTCGGTGCGCGGAGAGCAACCGAGCATCCTTGCTTTCCCTTGGTAAGCCCTTTTTCCTCTCTTTCCTTGCATAGATGCTTGTTAGGATGATGGATTTGGGGTTGGGAGGCGGTCGGTGGCTGTGGGTGGCCGTGGGTGGCCGGTGAGGAGTTTGGGTGGTCGGGCAGGGTGTTAGGCAGTCCCGGGCAGGATGCCAGGGCTGGCAGGGCTGTTCCGGGCGGGTAGCAGGGCTGGCAGCGGGCGCAGCAGGCAGGCGCACCAGTTTGCCGGGCGCGCGAGCGCGTGCGCTCGGGCGCCCGCGCGGGCGTGCGCTCGGGGGGTGCAGGGGGAGGCGTGCTGGGTAGGAGGTGCTCGGGCATCAGGCGGGCAGTGCTCGGGCGTGCAGGCGAGCGGTGCTCAGGCCACTCGGCGATGCGCGCAGGCAAGCAGCGCGGGCAGGCTGGCAGGCGCGCTGGGCGCGTGCTGCCGGGCGTGCGCGTGGGCGCTGGGTGAGGGTCCCGGGTGCTGGGCGCTGGGTCGCGGATGCTGGGTGAGCTGGGCAGAGGCGCAGGCGTGCGCGCGGTGAGGTGAGCAGTGGGTGCGAGCGGGCGGGTGCGCGTGCTGGGCGCTGCGCTGGGGCGCAGTGCGCACGGGTGCACCCAGGGCTAGGCGAGCTGCTGGTCGAGTGGGTGGTGCGCGCGAGGTGCGCGCGGAGCGAGGCAAGGGCAGCGGAGGTGCGCGCGGGGTGCGCGCGGGGCGAGGCGCTGGGCGCGCGAGGCATGCGGTGTGCGTGCGGGCCAGCGCGAGGCGTGCGGGGTGCGCGCGGGCTGCTCCGATGGGGCGCAGGGGTCACGCGGTGCACCCGGGTGGCTCGACTGCATGTCCAGGCGTGCGGGCAGGGGCCGGCGGTGCGCCTTGGTGCGCGAGCTGAGGCGCGGCGGTGCATCCGGGGGCGGGTGGCCGTGCGGGTGGTTGCCGAGGGTTCGGGAGTGAGTCGGAATGCTCGGGCTCGCGTGCGTACAGGCCGTATGTACGCTTGTCCGAGCGTTGGGTATATTTTAGAGTATTTTTGTGTATTTTTGAGGTATTTGTGGATTTTACTCACCATATTAAATACCTGGCTTGCAGATCTTGACGGACGGTCGCGCGACGACCCAGATACCGGTGAGTGGGACGATCCAACCTAGTAGGGAGGCGTTACATGCACTTGGGCGTGTACCGTCCTCCCCTGGGGCATCGTAGTGAATATTAACCTGTTTAATGTGAAAACTATGAAAGCATGATAATCTGTAGTATGCATGCCACCCTAGATTTGTATGCTAGGGACTTATACCCTTAGGGCCCGTATAAGAATCATGCACCCTGTTATCATGTTTCCATTCTAGGAAAGCCCCGACCGATGCATGTTCCCATTTAGTTTAATTTGTGTAAATAAAGTGCGAGCATGTGATTATTAGCCTGTCTTAGTGAATATTATAGGGGAGGGGCCTCACGAGGACAGCGGTGAGACCCGGGCTAGGGTACTCCGTGTTCCTTGTTTGGTTGTCGGGATGTCCTATATCGGGACCTCACGCTGCCCTCCCAAGGATTCTTTCCCCGTTAATATTCCAACCTCTTTATTAGTGTAATGCATGTTTCCCCTCATCCTGGTTATGCGCCCTGTTGGAATTCGTAAGAATTCAAGGCATTAGAGTTGTAGAGATGTGTGGTCGGCGGATCCGAGTGGATCATATGCGTATGGATAGGCTGTTCTGTTTCCCTTCGTTGGATCCGTGTAGAGACTGCCCCAGCGTTGGAAAGGCCGTCCCTTCCGAGGGCTCCCATCAGTAGGCGCCTCCCGATATTTGTGACGGACTGTGCTGAAGTTGTGGGTGAAGGCCAAGCAGCCTACGGAGTGGAGGAGAGACTATCGGTGGATCAAGGGTGACCAACAGCCTAGTCAGTCCCAATATCCTATGTCACCCATTGAAGGGTGAGGGTGAGGGTGTGGTGGGTCAGCAATGGGGTGACCCACTGGTTTGTGGAATTGTGGTCTAAGGATGATTATTAGACTAGTATGTCCCAACATCCTATGTCACCCATCGAGGGTGAGGGTGAGGGTGTGGTGGTTTGGCGTTGTACGAACCACCGGATTTATGATGTTATGCCACTTTGAGGCTGGTTGTTGTTTAAATTGTGGTTAATATAGCTGTGATGCATGGGTTGTGCTGTTCACTGAGCGTGTGGCTCACCCCTCGCACATTTGTTTTCTCCAGTTGCCACTGAGCCGGATCAGCAGGAGGAGCCTTCCGAGGGATTCCTTCAGTAGCGGAGCAGCGCTACGTCCCGCGAGTGTTAGAGGCTATCAGCATCCCTTTTTGGCTGTATGTATTTATTTCCGTGCTTGAGCACGCGTTTGTATATATTCAGTTGTATATTGTGTATATTGGCTCTCACAGGACAAATGATTGTGTATCGAGTCTGTAGTATGTTTTATTTACATATTCAGTCTTTCGCTTCCGCATTTGGTGTATATATCATGTCAGCCTCCTTGTTGTCTGTGTGTCATTCTAGTTGCTTGTTTATGGTATATTATTGAACTCCTGTGTGTTACTGATATCATATATACACTTGCCGCGTCCCGGGGTCGGCCGGCCCTGGGGCGTGACAAAAAAATCCAAAATGGCAACAAAAAATGATACAGAAACCGTAGATCTAAGAAAAAATAGAAGAGGCAAACTTCTTTACCTTCACACCAGATCGTTCAATGGTTGTCCGACCACCCATAGGTAGGTCTACTCTTCCTCTAACCAGGGAATAATCTCATGACCGTCCGAAAACCATCACTTCTGGGCGGCCAATTTGTGCTCAAACGATCGCCGGGTGAGCTTCGGAAAATCTTTTTAAAGTTTTCGAATGGAAAATGTTATACTCGGGTGTTTGGACGCACATTCAATAAACTTTTTATGGAAAGCTGAGTTTAAAACTGAATATGTAAAAAACTATCCCTTCCGTATTATATGAAAAGGCTAGATTTTTTTTATATTTACTGGTTAATGCACACATGCATCTTATGTGAATTATTTTTAAATTTAAATTTATATATTATATTATATGATAATAATTTAATAAGAGATAAATTTATATGGTTAAATTTGAATTTCTAAATTTTAAATATAATTTAAAATAAATTTTAAATATAACTACAAAGTAGACGAGACTGGATCCAGTCAAGACTAGATCCGATCAGTTCTTTCAGTATCGAACTAGAGGATGTAAAAATCGAACTGCATCACCTGTAAATTGAACTGCACAACTAATTGTTGGATATATATTTTCCTCTCTTATTAGATTCAATCAACTATTAGAGAAAATATGAATTCCTAAGTATCATCAGTATCCAATAAGAGAGTGGAATAAATATCCAACAATTGATTGTGCAATTCGATTTATAAGTGGTGTAGTTCGATTTTCACGTCATCCAATTTGGTACTGAGTGAACTGACCGGATCGAGTCCTGACTAGATCCGGTCCCAAAGTAGACTCCTCTACCTCAAGTATCCACCCCCTTCTTTCTATGTATTTCCTTTAAATTTCAATCTGATTTTTGCTTTTGTTGTAAATATTGTAAATATGGATGACTACCGTAAATATTCTCTTTAATTCTTTATAACCTCCCATCCTTATTTTAAGGGATTAATAAAATTAAATCCCTTTTATTATGTCTTGTAATATTGTGTTTGTTGCTATAAATATAGGCATGCATTGTATTCTAGACATATAGAAGAAATACAAAGAATAACCATTACTTCTCTCTCTCATCTTTCTCTTTTGATTGATCTTCTCTTTTGATTGGTATATTGAATCTTATTTTTTTACGTAGATTTATAACACGTTATCGACACAATGCTCTCCATATGATTTTTTTTTTTTTAACTATGCATGGATGAAATTTTTTTATATAGCATAATAATAACCCGTAAGTTTTTTTTTTTAAAAGGTGAGACCTCACATGATTTCCTCGTCCACATGTGCATGGAATATCTTCATGCATTATATTTTTTTTTTTTATGAAAAACAATGTAACATGCATGCAATGCAACCCGTATGCCATTTTTTTATTATATTTTTTTCATGCAATATTTCTTATAATATTTTTTTTATGCTATAGTTTCGGTTGTTATTTGTTATTGGATCTCTATGATCTATTGAAATTTAAATTTTTTTTGTAATTATAAATTTATGTGTAGAACCAGAAGTTCTCACAAATAAATTATAGTTCTAATTTTTTTGTGAAGAACCAGAAGTTCTAATCTTATATGAAGAACTAAAAGTTCTTACAAAATAATAATAGAACCACAAGTTCTAATCTTATATGAAGAACTAAAAGTTCTTACAAAATAATAATAGAACCAGAAGTTCTAATCTTATATGTAGAACCAGAAGTTCTTACAAAAAAATAATAGAACGAGAAATTCTTATAAAATAATAATAGAATCAAAAGTTCTCACAAATAAATGATAGAACATATGTTTTGATCATGTATGTCCTTTATGATATCCTAAATTATATTGAAAAATAATTTATTTTTCTAATTTAGATTTAATTTATTTGGATCGGATTTTTTTTTTTAATTATGGTATAACTGATTTTCGGACGGATTTGTAAATATTTCGGATGGATTCGTTAAATTGATAGAATATATTCGTGTGATACATTAACTCCTGAACGATCCAAACACCTCGTGCAATGAACAGTGTATGCAATATTTCTCCTATGCAACCTGTATGCATGTTTATTTTAACAACCATGACAACCCATGATATTATTTTTGAATGGCATCTCCGTAATTTCATGATTTGTAATCATGAAATTAACTCCTGAACAGTGATTTGTAATCATGCATGTAATCATGAAATTAACTCCTGAACACGATCCAAACACCTCGTGCAATGAACAGTGATTTGTAATCATGCATGTATATTTCTGATGGGTCGAAAGTTTTTTAAAATAAATATTACTTTTCAAAAATACTGTGTAACCCATGGGTTATTATTATTATTTAATGTCTCATATTATATCATTTATTATTCTTTTTTTTTTGTATAAATAATTATTTAGTAATGATTTTTTCAGTTTCAAAAGAATGACGAATATCACTAAGTTAGAATTCAAGACTCTCAAATTATCAGGGAAAAATTATCTCTCATGGATATTGGATGCAGAAATCCACCTTCAATCTCTAAACCTTAGAGATGTCATTAAAGATGGAAACAAAATGTCCCTATAGGACAAAGCTAAGGCTCTCATACATGATGACTTAAAAAATAAGTACTTAACTGAGAAAGACCCCTTGAACCTGTGGAACTCCCTGAAAGAGCGTTATGACTACCAGAAGATGGTCATACTTCCAAATGTACGCTATGAATGGCTAAATTTAAGGTTTCAAGGCCTCCAATATGTGACAGCTTATAATTCTGCCATGGTCAGAATTACCTCCAAGCTCAAATTATGTGGAGAAAAGATTGAAGACACAGATATGCTAGAGAAAACCTTCTCCACCCTTTTTGGTTGTGGTTGTGCCTTTCGAAGCCTTATTGGTTTATCTAGGTCATTTCTAGCCATTTCTTTTTTTTTCAATTGGAGTCGCTAAAATTTTAAATTTTTAGCCATCTATGTGAGTTTGAGTACTCCGATTGAAAATCTAACGGCATATTATGGGTCCTGGTTGTAAGAACCCAAACCTCTATTTAGGCTTATGTCATTCTTTTATATGTTTGGATTGATGGATTACACAATGATACGTGTTATTTCACATTGTTATTTATTTGGAGTGCATTAGGTTCATGTATGCTTAGGTTATATCCTAAGTTGCATGTTTGGCATGATTCGGATTTAATTTTGTTAATGTCCAAGATGGAGTAGTTTAAATCTGATTTTATCATGGGGCATTTGGTTTTGAGTTAGCTTTCATACAAAAGTGGAATTAGATCATCTGGATTCATGTAGCAAAAGTTATGATTGTTTTTCCAATTATACCCTAGGGATGGAAAAAGTCTGGCAGCAGCCCTGTTTGATGTTTTAGCTCATATTTTGAAACAGTTAGAGCGGTTATTAGAGATTGGCTTAAACATGAAAATTGTAGATAATCTTCTTGGCTTTCCAATAGAAGTTGAATTGTATAATTCAGAGCTAGATTGTGGAAGTTATGACTGTTTTACCAAAGGTTGTGCAGAATTTAAAGTAAGGGGATTGTCATTTTCCATTCCTCTCAACACCTTTCCATGGACTCTGGGTCTCCAGCAACAGATCTGGAACACAAAAAAAAATATAGAAGAGAAGAAGAGGAGGAGAGGAGATTGAAGAGAGTTTTGGTGAGATCATTTAATCCTTTGATTTCCTTTTGTGACTGGTTTTAGTTTGTTGGTTTGGATTCTTATTTGGTGGGAGGTTATATTCATTTTGTTCTAGGGTTTTAATTGTTGATTTGGAGAAGAAGAAGGACAAGTTGGAGTTGGAGCAAATATGGATGCTTGGTGAAAGGATTGCTTATGTATGTGGGGTGACTTATTATTGTTTGTTTTATGTTGCTCACCCTTCCTAACCCCTTCCTCCCTCTCTGTTTTTGCTCTCCTTTGAGTGGACCAGCAATGGTTTGGTTGAAGAAGAGGTGATGATTGTGTTGGGAGGCTTGGGATGTGCTTAGAGATTTCTGTTGGTAAGGCAGATTTCTGTCTTGTGAAAATACTTGTGAATGTGATACCTAGAGACATATTATGAGGATTGTGTCCTCATATGATATGATCATCTATGTGTCTAAATATTATATTTGAAATTTGGTGACATTATATTACCTGTGTTGTAAGTTATGATCTGTTTTGTAAGGACTAGCCAGATTCGAGTGGGAATTGATCAGTTTCTGAAAATATTTTATTTCGGAAATTTAGAGATTAAATCATATTATGATGTCTTCATGGATTATAATCCCAGCATGTCAATGAATGTGTATGATTTATTTTAAAATTATTGGATGAGTATTTGGTGCTGTGGAGATCAAAGAGTAGGGTTGTTTGCTGCTCAGATTTATATAGTTGCTGCCCAGATTTGTTTGTTGTGAAGATGTGATGCTTTCTTGCTGATTTATAGGTGATTTAATTGAATGATAGCCTATGGATGAATGGATTTTGATGGTGTAGAATAATTGGTTTGATAGTTGGAGGCATATGGTTTATTTTGCATTTGTTGGTTAGGATTTTAGGATATGTTATGTATTATTTTTTTATGCATGGATGTTTTATTTCTTGGCTAAGTAGATGATGTTTGTCTATCAGAGGGGTCTCCTCAAGTTGAGGAAATGTGGTGATCTTGTGTCTAAGCTTGTGGTGGGAATGGCTATACTCCCACGAGTCCAATAGCGATCACGCTACCGTTGGACTATCTGATGCGTGTGATTCATTGTGGGACGCAGTACTCGTATCAGTGAGTGGATCTAACTTGGCATTTTGATAGTATAGTTCCATCCTAAGTCATGTTTATGGTATCTTTGATCTTAATCCAGTATGCATGACTATGGTGGCATCCATAAATGATTATAATTGAAGTTCATGTTTATCTTGCTATATATAATTAACTTGGAATATGTAGTTAAGGGTAGGAATTGATATTATTGTATCATGTCATATTCTGAATGCATGCTCATGATCTATTATTGATATTGCTTGTATATTATGTTCTATCATCAGCATGCTCTATAGATCATCGTCTACTGATCTGGTCAAGACATTGCTAGGGATAGGGGTTTGATCGTATGGGTCAGATCCTATTGCCTGTTATGGTTTACCTCGTAGGTCCTCGATTAGGGTGTGTCAAGCATGTTCGGGGTGGCTTAATTATGATAGTTCTTGTGAGTTATGAGTGTGAACCTGCAGTTGAGGTGAGGGTAAACTCTGGGTGTCCTTCAGGAGAGGAGCGTTTTTGAGGTTCATCCTGGACGGCCACGGTATTCGATACTTCAAATCGGTTACGCGTCAAAGTGGTTGGATGATAGAGAGCCTTAGCCAAGACACTGGGTTTGGCGGTTCAGTTTGCGTTGAAATGCTTCGTGTGAGTTAGTTGAGGTGAGGGTAAACTCTGGGTATCCTTCACGAGGGGACCGTTTTTAAGGTTTATCCTGGACGCCCACGGTATCTGATAGTTCAAATCGGCTACGTGTCAGAGTGGTTGGATGACGGAGAGCCTTAGCCAAGATACTGGGTTTGTCGGCCTTGTTCGCAAAGTGATGGAGTCTTGGGCGGGATCCATTGATGCGGTTTGTATTGCAATCGGGCTTTGGTGGATTTGACGGGTGGAGTGGTACTCCCTGTATTGGCCGAGCCGATGCATTTGCAGAAATGGTCGCCTAAGAGAAGTCACTACCACGACAGGAGGAACTGTGATGCATTTGTGTGTAGTGGTGTTTCAGTCACTAGGATATATATATATATATATATACACTAACATGGGATGGATCCCCTGTGGTATGGGACACAGACCGATCTTTCTTTATGTTAGGGACATAATGAGGTTAGTGTGAGTTGGCCTCTTGTGGTATGGGACGCAGGCTGGTGACTTGATAATTATTTATGTGCATTTTATGGCTGTGTTTGTAATTATGACTTATGTTCACACAGGACGGTGATTGTGTATTCTTCTGAGGCTCACTATTATCTATTCCATGGCCTTGTATTGTTCATTTCTTTATTCATATACTCTTCGTTGTCGTCTATTTGCTTCAATCATTTATTATTTATGATTTGTTCTGATTATGATATACTCGGTATCGTCCACGTGTCACCCTTTGGAGACGGCCGCTCCTGGGGCGTGACACTAGTACTGTTATGTCCTACCCATAAAAATTTCATCAAATTCATGTAACGTTTTAAAAATTATGCAATTCTGAACCATATCCGCGTTTTGGTCGTTACTGGTTTGGTGGGTGGCATAGTGTTAGATATTTTGGTAAATGTGGTCACCCCTTGGTAATCTTACCCCCACCTTGCTTAGTGGTGAAGTAACCTTGGATATTTTGGTGTATTAGTTTTGGTCATCACTGGTTTGGTGGGTGGCATAGTGTTAGATATTTTGGTGAATGTGCTCACCCCTTGGTAACCTTACCCCCACGTTGCTTAGTGGTGAAGTAACCTTGGATATTTTGGTGTATTAGTGGGTGAGTTAGGTTTAGGTTCACCCCAACCTTTTCCCCTTCTTATCACCCCCCCACCAAGTGAGTTTTGGGGGTCTCTCCCTCTCACTCGTCTCCTCTCCCTCTCCTTCCCTCTTTGTCGTGTATTTGGAAAGAAAAGAAAAAGAAGATCAAGAAGGAGGAGGAAGTGCTTAAAGGAGTGCAAAGAAGGTGTGTGTGCTTGTGTGTTCATGTATTGTGTATGTGCCTTGTCTCCCCTTCTCTCTAGCTCCCTCTCATGCCCCTTCCCCCCTATTTTTCAGCCAAGAGAGGCTGGTGGAGAAGCTGAGGAGTGGTGGTGGTGGTTGAGGTGATCGTGAGTGCATCCGAGAGCCCCAAATCCCCCCTTTCCCTTCCCCTCCTTTGGTAAGTCTTTTCCCCTTCTTTTCCTTGGTTTTCTTGTATTAGGGGCTGTTAGGGGAGTCCTGCATGCTAGATAAATGGGTTAGGGTGTGTGAGAAGGGTTGGGGAGGGGTTAAAGGTGGCTGGGCGAGCGTGTGGGTCTGTCCGCGCACGTGCGCGCGCAGTTAGGTGCGCAGACCGACGAGTGCGCGTACCCGCGGGCTCGCGCGAGCGTGCGCGCGGGGTTGGAAATGCGCATAGGGCAATGCACGTGGGCTGTCCGAGGGCTCGAGTAGGTGCTGGGGCACTGGGGCATGCGTGCGTACGTGCGTGCTTGCATGCGTGCGAGCCCGTATACGTGCATGTCTAAGTCTTTGGCAATTTTAGTAAATTTTAAGTGTTTTTATGTAGTTATACTCACCATATTGAATGCCTTCGTCTTGCAGATCTTGGCGAACAATCACGCAACAACCCGGGTTGCAATGAGGGGGTCAATCCCACTCAGTTGGGAGGCGTTCGATGCACGTAGACTTGCATTGCCTTCCCCTGGGGTACCATAACTGCATATTAAACTTGTTTGCATGTATATGTTAATGCCTGTCTTGCTAGGTTGCATCCATGCCATATTAGATATAGTATGCTAGGACTATACATCCTTTTATCATGTGTAGGGACCCATACTTGTCTAGGCATCATGTCTAATGCTAGCATAACATTGATTCTTACATGCTCCCATCTTGCCTAAGCATATTCTTAGCCTACCTAGGAATACATAAGTATAAGCATGCCTTAGATAATATTGTAACCTTGTTACCATATTTATTTATCGCCTCCATGATTAATTCCATGTGTAATTATTATTCATGTTGTATCTTTTATATATGCTTATAAAGAAGCCATGCCTAATGAGGTTAGGCGAGTGTATGACCTCTTATAGGGTCATGCCATGGCATTGGCAGTACAAATCGTATGTCTTCCCCGCATCCGAGTCATGCGCCCTGGAGGGAATTCATGAGAATTTGTTACCTTTATCGATGTCTAATAACCGGTGATGATGGATCCATGAGGATCGTGTCCGCGAGTGTCTAGTGTTCTCCCCTTCGTCGGCTCCGTGTTGAAGCTGCCTGGCGTTGTAGCTGTCCTGCGAGGTGCTCCCAGGTACTACTCATGACGCTTGTTGGTGCGCCCATACGGTAAAGGTAGTGGTCATGGGAGGCTACCCGGGAGAGGGCTACCGGATGACGAATGGTGTAGAACAGGCAAACTTCTCTCGATAGTAATATGTCACCGTGCGAGGGTGAGGGTGAGGGTGCGGTGGGCTCAGGTTGATACATGCCCCACCAACTTAAGTGGTTGCTCCCATCTTGTTGGGTCCTTACATGCTTGAAATGTTAAATATGAGTTGTGTTGCATGGATTGTACCATTCACTGAGCGTGTGGCTCACCCCTCGCATTTGTTTCCTCCAGTTGGCGTCGAGTCGGATCTGAAGGAGGAGCTCTAGTAGGCGCGGTATCAACAGCGGTGCAACATCCGTGTCTTGGATTTTGCGAGTGAGAGGCCATCAGCATCCCCCCCCTTTTCTTGTATGTATTTGATACTTGTTCTTGTGCATAGTATATATATATTGATGTCTTTTGGTTTTTATTGGCTCTCACAGGACAGTTGATTATGTAATCTGGTCTGTAATGTGTTTTTGGATTACAGACTTAGTTGTTTAGCTTCCGCTATATATATATATATATATATTATGACAACTATCGCTTGATTAATTGCTTTGTTGCCTTAAATGTTGTGTAGAGTCTTTATTGATCTCGTTATGGATAGCTGATATTATATATTTGCCACGTCTCGGGGAGGGCCGCCCCGGGACGTGACACTTTTTACGCCTCAAACATGCTCCTGCACCAGCAATATCGCGAGGGTGTGTTCAAGAAATATTCTGAACTTATCTCTTGTTAATGAAGAATCACACTTCTAGACCCACTGGATCTGCAGCACTCTCTGAAGTGAATGCTGCCTTTGCTCAGGGCCGTGGAAGAGGCCGAGGCAATATGCGTGGACGCTGTGGCAACCAGGGACAAGGTGGCCATTTTAATCAGGGTTCACGAAAACATACAAATTTCAAAAACCACCAGCAGTGGAATGCCTCTATAAACAAAAGGAAAAGGAATGATAATCATGCTCCACAAAATAGACCTCGAAATTAACAAGATGTTTGTCATAGATGTGGTCGTACTGGACATTGGTCCAGAGTCTGTCGTTCATCGAAGAAATTGGTGGAGCAATATCATGCCTCTAAAAAGGGAGTGTTGACAAACACTGTGGAAGATCCAACATCTAGTTGGATGGATGATATTACCCACTTGCATGTTAATGAATTCTTTGAAGATGAGGATGGAAAGCATATTGATAATGAGATTTTTGATGCCATGATTGGAGATCCCCCTACGCCATGAGATGGTCCTGAAGACCAAAGCTTTAACTATATTTTTTTTCTTAGTCTTGAGATATTGATATTATTGTTTAGATGCCTTTATTTTTATGTTTTTGGATCATGATATTTTGTTTATTGCTTAGTGGTTAATTTACTTATTTTATAAATGTTTATTCTATTTTGAATGACTGAATCTTTTTATTCATTTTAAAGATATGGACCGGGAAGTCATAACAAATAATGACATTTGTTTGATAGATAGTGCAACAACTCATACCATTCTTAAAAATCAGAAGTTTTTCTCTGATTTAGTATGCAATGCAGCTAAGGTATCTATCATTGCTGGACCAGTTAATATTATTGAAGGCTTCGGAAGAGCCCATGTGATATTACCAAATGGTACCCACCTATTCATCCAGAATGCACTATATTCAAGCAATTCTAAAGGAAATTTGGTTAGTTTTAAAGACATAAGGATGAACGGGTACCATATTGAAACAAGCAATGAAGGTAACAAAGAAGCAATGAAGCAATTCTCTGCATTACTTCTAGTGTTGGAAGCCTGAAGCTTACACTAGAAAACTTCTCTGTCCATTTGGTTATACCAGACAACACTTACCCTTGTATGGGGTGTGACATTAGGTTATTCGCTCCCGATAGCTATACTGGGATAGATAACAATCCAGGCTGAATAAGCAACTTTTTGTTTGGTTGTCTTTTTTGTTATTGTCACGCCCCAGGGCGGCCGTCCCCGGGACGCGGCAAGTGTATATATAATATCAGAATCTACACAGGAGGTCAATAATATATCATACACAACAACTAGAATGACACACATGCAACAAAGGGGCTGACATGATATATACACCAAATGCGGAAGCAAAAGACTGAATCTGTGAATAAACATTCTACAGACTCGATACTCAATCATACGTCCTGTGAGAGCCAATATACACAAATACAACTGAATATATACAACACGTGCCAAGCACGGAAATCAAATACATACAGTCAAGAAAGGATGCTGATAACCTCTGGCACTCGCGGAACGTGGCGCTGCTCCGCTACTGAAGGAATCCCTCGGAAAGCTCCAACTGCTGCTCCGGCTCTAGCTCAGGCTCAGTGACCACTGGGGAAAAACATATGCGAGGGGTGAGCCACACCCTCACTGAACAGCACAACCCATGCATCATAGACAATATTTACCACAATTCCATTATTTATCCAACCTCCAAGACATAACAACATAAATCCAGTGGTTCGTACTTCGCCGAACCACCACACCCTCACCCTCACCCATCAATGGGTGACATAGGCTATTGGGACTGATAATCATCCATTCACAAATTCAGTAGGTCGCTCATCGCCAACCCACTACACCCTCACCCTCACCCTACTCGGGTGACATAGGATTTTGGGGCTGACTAGGCTGTTGGTCACCCTTAGTCCACCGGTAGTCTCTCCTCCACTCCGTAGGCCGCTTGGTTTTCACCCACAACTTCGGCCCAGTCCGAAACCAAATCAGGAGGCGCCTACTCATGGGAACCCTTGGAAGGGACGGCCTTTCTAACGCTGGGGTAGTCTCTACCGGATCCAACGAGGGGGACAGAACAGCCTATCCATACGCATATGATCCACTCGGATCCGCCGACAACACATCTCTACAACTCAAATGTCATGAACTCTTCAGAGTTCCTCCAGGGCGCATAACCACGATGCGGGGAAATAAGTACAATAAAAGCAAGGTTGTAATATTATTGGGGGAAAGAACTCGGGAGGGCGGCGTGAGTTCCCGTTATAGGATACCCCGACAACCAAACAAGGAACACGGAGTACCCTAACACGGGTCTCACCGCTGTCCTCGCAAGGCCCCTCCCTTATAATATTATCTAACATGCTAATAAACATACCAATCATACAACATTATTTATAATATTATTGGGACTAGAAACCTTGGGAGGGCAGCATGAGGTCCCGATACAGGACATCCCGACAACCAAACAAGGAACACGGAGTACCCTAACACGGGTCTCAATGTTGACCTCGCAAGGCTCCTCCCTATAATATTATCTAAGGCATGCGATTTAACATACACTAGCATTTAATTTAATAAATAAACAAGTTGGACGCATGCATGGGCCGAGGTTTCCTAACAAGAAAACATGGGGCATGGTGCATGGCTCTTACACCTATCCTACGGGTGCAAGTCCCTAACATAAAAGCCTAGGGTAGCATGCATTCGGTATTTAAAATCATGCTCACATGCAATACATATTATTACAGGTTAATATAATCCACGGTGCCCCAGGAGAGGTCGGTATACGCCCAAGTGCGTATAACGCCTCTCTACTGGGTTGGATTGTCCCACTCACCGGTATCTGGGTCGTCGCGCGACCGTCCGTCCAGATCTGCAAGACAGACATTCAATATGGTGAGAACAAAACATAAATACTCTAAATACCCAAACATACAAAACCCACAACTAAACACCTAACACTCGGGCAAACGTGCATACGACCCGCACGCACGCTAGCCCGAGCACTCCGGCTACCACCCGCACGGCCACCCGCCCTCGGATGCGCCGCCGCGCCTCAGCCCGCGCGCCCCGACGCACTGCCGCACGCACTCGCACGCTCGCGCGCGCCCGCGCGCACCGCGCGTCCAGCCCAGCGCGCCCCCGCGCGCACTGCACGCACGCCCCAGCACGCGCGCGCACTGGTCCCCAGCACCGCGCGCACTGGTCCCCAGCACCGCGCCCAGGCGCATGCCCAGGCCCTGCCCAGCACCCAGGCACAGTGCCCAGGTGCCCAGCCCGCGCGCGCGCGCGCACGCTCCCGCGCGCGACTGCGCGCCCGACTGCGCCTGCCAGCGCCCAGCTCCACCCGCGCGCGCCCCTGCCAACTGCTGCGCCTGCTGCCTGTGCTGCTCCCTGTGCTGCTGCCACCAGCCACCCTGCCCGAGCACCTCAACCACCACCCACCGGCCACCCCAAGGCCTCCGACCACCTCCCACAGCCCTCCGACGGCCACCCACCGCCGCCGACCGCCTCCCAACCCCAAAACCAACCTCCTAACATACATCTACACAAGAAAAGAGGGGAAAAGAGGCTTACCAAGGGGAGGAAGGGAAGTCCGGTTGCTCTCCGCGCACCGAAACCTCTCCCAAAGGGCTTCCAACGCCCGGATCTACTCCCACCTCCGTAATGAGCCAAAACAGAGGAGAAGAGAGGGCGGACGGAGGGGCAAAACTCGCCGAAATTCGGATTTGAAAGCACCGGAGTGTAGATCGGGACCCGATCTACACTTCCTATGCTTTGGGTTTTAAGCTTTGAGGGCTCTAGGGGGCTCAAAAGTGAGAAAAAGGAGAGAGGGGAGAGAGAAAATGAAATTGGTAGGGATGATGAATAGTGTTTTGAAAATTAGATCCCACCCTTATATAGTGAGCGACTTAAAAACTCAGATACGCCCCGAAATTGTGAAATTTCGGAAACGTTACCGGAATTCAACGAAATTTTCGTGAGAGGCCTAAAATGGCACCAGGACACCAAATATGCAGTTAGATTTCCAATCGGAGTCCTCTAACTCAGGACGATAGCTAACAGTCCAAAAATTAACGGTACCGATCGAAAACCGAAAAAAAATGAAAAACTGCCAGAATGCTCCAACGGTTACCAGCAGGTTAAAAGTGACACAAATATAACAGTTATTCTCATTGAAAAACGTAAAAATGACTTTTTTTGTTGTTTGATTCACCTTAGATAAAGTGATGATAAATGGTTGATAAGGGATGAATAAGAGTTTATGATTTTTTAAATGACAATTATACCCCCTGAGAATAGTGTGAGAGATATATGATTGATTTGATAGATGTGACAGTTTTTGGAATCTGTGTGAGTCTATTAGGTGAGATAAATTTTTTAAAATGATAGAGAAGGGTATTTTTATCCATTGGCATAGATAAGCCTTGATAAGCAATTCCAACATTTCCTTAGAATAGTTATCAGGCCTTATCCTAGCTTATCCAGACATAACTATCGGGGTTTATTCTATCAAAACAAACAACTTTTTTAGCTATTCTCATCTATTCTTCATTATTCTGGCCTTATGTTCCACGCCATACGGGGGGGTTAGGGTGTGTTTATGCCTAAGGGAAAGTGAGGGAAAATAAGGGAGAGTAAAAACTTTCCCTTTGACCACTTAAAAAACTGGTGTTTGTGCCACACAAACATAGGAAAAAAATTTTCTCTCACTTTCCCTTTGCTATTTTGTCTTATTAGGATTGGGGGGGAAATTTTTTCCACTCCCTAGAGGAGGGAAAGTGAGGGAAAGAAGGGGAAGGTGAGAGAATGTGATTTTCTCTCCTCACCAACAAGAACTGTCACGCCCCAGGGCGGCCGTCCCCGGGACGCGGCAAATGTATATAAAATATCAGAATCTACACAGGAGGTCAATAATATATCATACACAAACAACCAGAATGACACACAGATAACAAAGGGGCTGACATGATATATACACCAAATGCGGAAGCAAACGACTGAATCTGTAAATAAACATTCTACAGACTCGATACACAATCATCTGTCCTGTGAGAGCCAATATACACAAATACAACTGAACATATACAAACACGTGCCAAGCACGGAAATCAAATACATACAGTCAAGAAGGGATGCTGATAACCTCTGGCACTCGCGGAACGTGGCGCTGCTCCGCTACTGAAGGAATCCCTCGGAAAGCTCCAACTGCTGCTCCGGCTCTAGCTCAGGCTCAGTGACCACTGGGGAAAAACATATGCGAGGGGTGAGCCACACGCTCAGTGAACAGCACAACCCATGCATCACAGACAATATTTACCACAATTCCATTATTTATCCAACCTCCAAGACATAAAAACATAATCCAGTGGTTCGTATCTCGCCGAACCACCACACCCTCACCCTCACCCATCAATGGGTGACATAGGCTATTGGGACTGATAATCATCCATTCACAAATCCAGTAGGTCGCTCATCGCCAACCCACTACTCCCTCACCCTCACCCTACCACGGGTGACATAGGATTTCGGGACTGACTAGGCTGTTGGTCACCCTTGGTCCACCGATAGTCTCTCCTCCACTCCGTAGGCCGCTTGGTTTTCACCCACAACTTCGGCCCAGTCCGAAACCAAATCAGGAGGCGCCTACTGATGGGAACCCTTGGAAGGGACGACCTTTCTAACGCTGGGGCAGTCTCTACCGGATCCAACGAGGGGGCAGAACAGCCTATCCATACGCATATGATCCACTCGGATCCGCCGACTACACATCTCTACAACTCAAATGTCATGAACTCTTCAGAGTTCCTCCAGGGCGCATAACCACGATGCGGGGAAATAAGTACAATAAAAGCAAGGTTGTAATATTATTGGGGGAAAGAACTCGGGAGGGCGGCGTGAGTTCCCGTTATAGGATATCCCGACAACCAAACAAGGAACACGGAGTACCCTAACCCGGGTCTCACCGCTGTCCTCGCAAGACCCCTCCCCTATAATATTCACTAACATGCTAATAAACATACCAATCATACAACATTACTTATAATATTACTGGGACTAGAAACCTTGGGAGGGCAGCATGAGGTCCCGATACAGGACATCCCGACAACCAAACAAGGAACACGGAGTACCCTAACACGGGTCTCAATGTTGACCTCGCAAGGCTCCTCCCTATAATATTATCTAAGGCATGCGATTTAACATACACTAGCATTTAATTTAATAAATAAACTAGTAGGACGCATGCGTAGGCCGAGGTTTCCTAACATGAAAACAGGGGGACATGGTGCATGGCTCTCACACCTATCCTATGGGTGCAAGTCCCTAACATAAAAGCCTAGGGTAGCATGCATTCTGTATTTAAAATCATGCTCACATGCAATACATATTACTACAGGTTAATATAATCCACGGTGCCCCAGGAGAGGTCGGTATACGCCCAAACGCGTATAACGCCTCTCTACTGGGTTGGATTGTCCCACTCACCGGTATCCGGGTCGTCGCGCGACCGTCCGCCAAGATCTGCAAGACAGGCATTTATACGGTGAGTAAAATACATAAATACTCCAAAAATACATTAAAAATACTCTAAAAATACCCAACACCCGGACAAACGTACATACGGCCCGTACGCACGCGTATCCGAGCATTCCGACTCACTCCCGAACCCACCGGGCAACTGCACGCACGGCCACCCGCCTCGGGCGCACAGCCGAGCCCTGCCCGCGCGCCAAGGCGCCCTGCCGAACTCAGCCCGCACGCCCGGACACCACCGGCGTACTGCCGCACGCCTGCCCGCGCGCCCTGACGCACCGCCGCACGCACGCGCACGCTCGCGCGCTCCCCGCGCACCGCGCGTCCAGCCCAGCGCGCCCCCGCGCGCACTGCACGCACGCCCCAGCACACGCACGCACTGGCCCCCAGCACCGCGCGCACTGGTCCCCAGCACCTCGCCCAGGCGCATGCCCAGGCGCCCAGCCCAGCACCCAGGCACAGTGCCCAGGCGCCCTGCCCGCGCGCGCGCACGCTCGCCCGCACGCCCGCGCGCACACCCCCGCTGCGCCAGCACCCGCGCGCACCCGCGCGACCACTCCGCGCGCACTGCGCGCCCGACTGCGCCGCCACCAGCGCCCCAGCGCCCAGCGCCTGCGTCCACCCAGCGCCCAGCGCCACCCGCGCGCACGCCTGCGCGCACGCGCGCGCACCCCTGCCAGCTGCTGCGCCTGCTGCTGCCTGTGTTGCTGCCCTGCCCGAGACAGCAACCCACCACCCCAAGGCCTCCGACCACCTCCCACAGCCCTTCGACGGCCACCCACCGCCGCCGACCACCACCCAACCTCATTTCCAACCTCCTAACATACATCTACACAAGAAAAGAGAGGAAAAGAGGCTTACCAAGGGGAGGAAGAGATGTTCGGTTATTCTCCGCGCACCAAAACCTCTCCCAAAGGGCTTCCACTACCCGGATCTACTCCCACCTCCAAGACAGCCCAAAACAGAGGAGAAGAGAGGGGGGACGGAGGGGCAAATCTCGCCGGAATCCGGATTTGAAAGCACCGGGGTGTAGATCGGGACCCGATCTACACTTCCTATGCTTTAGGTTTTAAGCTTTGAGGGCTCTAGGGGGCTCAAAAGTGAGAAATAGAGAGAGGGGAGAGAGAAAATCAAGTTGGTAGGGATGATGAATAGTAATCCGAAAATTAGATCCCACCTTTATATAGTGTGCGACTTAAAAACCCAGATACGCCCCGGAACTGTGAAATTTCAGAAACGTTACCGGAATTCGATAAAATTTTCGTGAGAGGCCTAAAATGGCACCAGGACACCAAATATGCAGTTAGATTTCCAATCGGAGTCCTCTAACTCAGGACGATAGCTAACAGTCCAAAAATTAGCGGTTCCGATCGAAAACCGAAAAAAAATGAAAAACTGCCAGAACGCTCCAACGGTTACCAGCAGGCTAAAAGTGACACATATATAACATTCTTCCCCCCTTAGGAAATTTTGTCCTCAAAATATGCAAAAACATCTAGGAGGGGAAAAGATGCAGATACGCGTCACACCTGGCATCCTTGAGCTCCCAAGTGTCCTCGACACCGGAACGGTGCTGCCATCGCACCTCGACCAACTGGACGGTCTTGGTGCAGAGCCTCCTCACGCGGCGGTCCATGATCACAATCGACTGCTCCACGAATGACTGTTCGGCTCAGAGACGAGCGGCTCGAACGGGATGACGTGAGCAGGATCGCGGACACACCTTTACCCAACTGCGAACCCACCACTCCAAGATGGAGAGGTAAGAATTGGCGCTGAGGTGAGCCTCCGATAAAACTCCAGGAAGCTCTCCTCGCAAGAAGGGGACCACTCGAACCGGACATCCTTCCGAGTAAGGCGGTTAAGAGGAACAGCTATCTTCGAGAGTCCCTCGTCAAGCTTCCTACAATAACCCTCCAACTCGGGAAGCTCCGAATCCTAGCAGGGTTCGACGGTCGACGCCAATAAGACGCGACGAGCGTCTTGCCCGGGTCCACAGATATTCCTTCACCAGAACTCACCCAGCCCAAAAGGCCTCAACCTCCAACCAAAACTCACACTTGATCTCCCATCCATCTGATGCTTCCATGGCATCCCTTGCCTGGGAAAAGAAACCTCGGGAGGGCACCATGAAATCCCGATATAGGATACCCCGACAACCAAACAAGGAACACGAAGTATCCTAGCCCGGGTTTCAACGCCGACCTCACAAGGCCCCTTAATCCAGAAAGGAACACTTGAAGAAGACATCATTTTAAATAACACCACTAACCCCCTCCGGATCACCTACATCTAGATGATCACCCAACGATGTCTTCAACATCCACTACAAGACCGGACCCAACATCATTGGGAATGGTCCAACAGAACTTGGGTCACGAGCGACCCGTCTTCGCCTCATCCACACCCTCACTCCCTAAAGGAGACATTTTGGGACTTTGGGAGAGACTTAGACTGCTCTCTACCCCTGGTCCACCGGTAGCCTCTCCCCGCTCCGTAGCTCGCCTGGTCCTCTGACCGGGAGCCTGTCTAACGCCGGGGCTGTACTACGCGGATCCGACGAAGGGGAGAGCGATTCCACGCTCGCGACACCATTCAATAACCTCTTACCGGGTAGCCCCTACCTAGCATACTCCCAAATTCAGTACCCCTCCGACTGCATCGGTGGTACCTACTGATGGGAACTCTCTGCCAGGACGGCCAAAACCCGGCTTCCTTAACCCAAACAACCACTCTTAATACTCACTCATCCAGATACCCCACACACTTGCATAATAACCATCAACTACACACACACCTATCCTTATACTAGAGAGCTGGGAACACAAGATGATACCTCGAACCATGACACCCGAAGGCTGCGCCTCCTCGGCCGCAAGCGCTGCAACTCTGCCCTGAACCAACCGCGGCTGAGGAGCAGGGGCACGCCTCGTCGGCTGCTCTGGCTGCTGCTGACGCTGAGGCTGCTGCTGCTGCTGCTGGCGCGAAAGCTGCTGCTGCAAGAACTGCGGCTGCTGAGGTGGCACTCGGGGTCGGCCAGTATCAGGGCAATGGTATCTGATATGCCCGATGCGCTGACAACTGTTTTTATTTTCCATCACTTTCTATTACAGGCACAAACAACATATAAACTGGTCAAAGGGAAAATCTTTTCTTTTCCATCACTTTCCTTTTGACCAACATTCATTTACTTTCCCTCATTTTTCCTCTGTGATTGTGCACAAACACACCCTTAGTGTTGTAGAAACACACTCCGTCATGAGCTCGAAGCTCAATGATCCAAATACCTCTTAATATTATGGCATGACCGTTTGGGTCATCCTGGAGCCAACATTTTATGAAGGATTATGAACAATTCTAATGGGCAATCTATGACAAACCAACACCTTACCCTACCTAGTGATTACATTTGCACCCCTTGCTCACAAGGTAAACTTATCACTAGACCTTCTTTTCTTAAAATTGCATTTGAGTCTCCATTTTTACAAAGAATCCATGGTGATATTTGTGGCCAATTCACCCTCATAGTGGACCTTTCAAATATTTTATGGTTTTAATTGATGCTTCTACTCGTTGGTCACATGTTTGCTTACTCTCTACTCGTAATTTAGCATTTGCTAGATTACTTGCTCAAATTATCAGACTTAGAGCACATTAAGTCCATTCGATTAGATAATACAGGAGAATTTACTTCTCAAATTTTTTATGATTATTGTTTATCACAAGGTATTGATATTCAACACCCAGTCCCCCATGTTCATACACAAAATGGTCTAGCAGAATCATTGATCAAACGTTTGCAACTTATTGCAGGACCTTTACTCATGCAATTGCATGTGTCTGCTTGAGGACATGCTATCTTGCATGCTGCTAAGTTAATTAAACTTCAGCCAACTGCTTATCACCCTTTTTCACCTTCCAACTTGTGTCAGGTTGTCAACCCAACATTTCACACTTGCGTAAATTTGGTTGCGTAGTGCAAGTTCCTATCTCACCACCACAACATACAAAAATGGGTCCCGAACGTTGTTTGGGAATATATGTTGGTTATGATCCTCCTTCTATCATTCGTTATATGGAACCATTGACAGGTGATGTGTTTACCACTAGATTTGTTGATTGTCATTTTGATGAGACACTCTTCCCGCCATTAGGGGGAGGGAAGAACGTACATGAAGTACGTTCCGTTCCTGAAGAACGACGAGAATTATTGTAGAATACTTCCACTTTGTCTCATCTTTGACCTCCATACCGCTCAATGTGAAAATGAAGTACGAAGGATATTGCATCTTCAAGAGATTGCAAATCAAATTCCTGATGCATTCAATGTTGCAGCCAAAGTGATCAAATCACATGTATCAGCTGCAAATGTGCCAGCTCGAATAGATGTCACAAGAGGACAAACTACGGCAACTGAATCCTTTGCACGCCAGAAGCGTGGAAGATTCGGCTCCCCGGAAGCGGAGATCAAATAAAAAATCATGCCCTAAAAATACTCCAGAAGAAGGTATACATAATGCTCTAGAAGAGATTATGAACAACAGATCTACTTTCTCTAAAACTCCAGAAGAGTATAATGTCCCTGAAGAGACACGAGTCCTTGAAGTGGCTATGCAAACTCCTGAAAAGAAAAAGGTACCTAATAATAATGAGATCTCTATATTTTATGCGCATTCAAGAGAAATGTGGAATCGTAAAGAAATGATCATCGATGACATTTTTTCATTCGCAGTAGCTACTAAAATTTCAAAGGGCAATGATGATAACGAACCACACATCATAAATAAATGTCGACAAAGAAGTGATTGGCCAAAGTGGAAAGATGCTATTCAAGCATAATTAGGTTCTCTTGAAAAACGTGGTGTATTCGAACCTATAGTACAGCCCCAAAAGGTGTTAACCTTGTAGGTTACAAATGGGTGTTTGTAAGAAAAAGAAATTAGAAAAATGAAATCACTAGATATAAGGCACGTCTCGTGGCACAAGGTTTCATGAGAAACCGGGGATTGACTATGAAGAAACTTACTCACCAGTCATGGATGCAGTAACGTTCTATTACCTAATAAGTCTCGCAGTTTATGAAAAACTCGATATGAGACTAATGGACGTTGTAACAGCTTATCTATATGGGAATTTAGATGCTGATATTTATATGAAAATCCCTGAAGGATATAAATTGCCTGAAGCAAAATCAAAGAGTATGTATTCAATAAAACTAAGATGTTCATTGTACGGCTTAAAGCAATCTAGAAGAATGTGGTACAACCATCTTAATGAATATTTGATAAAAGCTGGATATGAAAACAATCCCATTTGCCCATGTGTTTTTTATAAAGAAATCCAATAAGGGATTTGCTATTTAAGCAGTTTTTGTTGACAACATAAATTTAATTGGGACTCTTGAAGAGCTCAACAAACTGCAGAATGTCCAAAGAAGGAATTCGAAATGAAAGACCTTGGGAAAACTAAATATTGTATCGCCAACAGATCGAACAAAATTCTAGTGGAATATTGATCCACCAATCAAAATATATAGAAAAGGTATTGCAATGCTTTAACATGGATAAAGCGCACCCTCTAAGTACACCCATGGTCGTTCGATCCTTGGACGTTAAGAAAGACCCATATTGTCCTAAAGATGAAGACGAGGCAACTCTTGGTCTGAAGGTACCATTTTTTAGTGCTATTGGTGCATTGCTTTACTTGGCTCAATATACGAGACCAGACATAGCCTTCTCAGTCAATCTCTTAGCAAAATATAGTTCTGCACCAACTTGCAGGCGTTAGAATGGTATCAAGCATATTATGAGATACCTTCATAAAACCACCGATTTGAGTTTATTTTATTCAAATGATAAATCTAATGATTCGCATCTAGTTGGCTATGTAGATGCAGGTTATCTTTCTGATCCTCACAAAGGTCGATCATAGATAGGTTATGTGTATCTTAGTAACAATGCTGCTATCTCATGGAGATCTACAATGCAAACATTGGTGGCTACCTCATCTAACCATGCAGAAATATTGGCGTTACATGAAGTTAGTCGAGAATGTGTTTGGTTGAGATCCTTGATTCAACATATCCAAAGCACCTATGGATTGTCATCTACAACAAACATTCTTACAACTATATATGAAGACAATAATGCATGCATAGCTCAAATCGAAGGAGGTTACATCAAGGAAGATTGGACTAAGCACATCTCACCGAAGTTCTTCTACATCCTTGAACTCCAAAAGAATCATGAAATTGAACTCAAACAGATCCGCTCCAGTGATAATCTTGCAGATCTCTTCACTAAAGCTCTGCCAAAATCAACCTTCCAGAAGATGGTATGTGAAGTTGGCATGCGTCTACTTAATCATCAGACAATCTGAGGCTTACAAAAATCAGGGGGAGTAACTAATAAAGGGGAGTATATTCAACTATGGACATCTCTTGCACACTGTACTCTTTTTCCTTCATCTAGATTTTGTCCCACTGGTTTTCCTAGCAAGGTTTTAATGAGATTGTATTAAACACTTCCAACATTACTAAGATCAAGTAATTGTACTCTTTTTTTCCTTTGCTTTGGTTTTTTCCCAATGGGTTTTTTTCTGAGCAAGGTTTTAATGAGATTGTATTAAACACTTCCAACATTACTAAGATCAAGTAATTGTACTCTTTTTTTCCTTTGCTTTGGTTTTTTCCCAATGGGTTTTTTTCCGAGCAAGGTTTTAATGAGGCAATTACCTTAATATACTAGTTGATGGTCATCCAAGGGGGAGTGTTGTAAATATTGTAAATATGGATGACCACGGTGAATATTATCTTTAATTCATTGTAACCTCCCATCTTATTTTAAGGGATTGATAAAATCAAATCCCCTTTATTATGTCTCCTATATAAATATAGGCATGCATTGTATTCTAGACATATAGAAGAAATACAAAGAATAGCCATTACTTCTCTCTCTCCTCTTTGTCTTTCGGTTTATCTTCCCTTCTGGTTGGTATATTGAATCTTATTCTTTTACTTAGATTTATAACAACTTTTAGTTTCTCGTAATCCTTGACCTTTGTTATTTCGATGAATACATTTTTCAAGTAACAATTGTCAACCGTTGTCTAAAAAAAATTTTTTCAAACAAAAGTAATTTTATATATGAAACAAATATTAGAAATTATAAGATATATATAGCTTTTTGAACAATCATTTAAATCAATTTTAATGTATGGATATATATTTTGCATGATTTAAATCTAAGCAAATTCAAATAATATCAATTATATTTTAAGAAATAAATTTATTTTTCAATTTCTAATTAAATTTTTAATCTATCATAATTTCTTCATATGAAAAGACAAAAATAATTTTGAATCTTAATTTTTTATTTAATGTTAATTTAAACTTGTTTAGTACAGATAATATTAAAATTATCTATCTAAATTAATTTATTATTTTAACATATTGATATTCTCTATTTTAATTTAATATATGAATATTATCTTATAATATTCTATTTATCCAAAATTTATTAGGTTTAAATTAATGTTATGTTTTTTATGAACTAATTGATATTATCAATCATTATCTTATTCTTATCTTAAATATTTAAAAATTTAATTTATTTAGATATTATTTATTTATCTCTTATTAATTGATGTATTTTAATATAAAAATTGAATTATTAATATTTTAGTACTCATATCTTAAATTTCTAATTTCAATTGATCTTATAATATTCTATTCATCTATAACTTATGAAATTTTAAATAAGTATCTAGTCAATTTGGAGTTACATATTTTATAAAATATTTTATAGTATCTGTTTTAGTTAATTATATTTATTCAAATTTATCAGTTTTTATATATTAAATATTTGTAAAATTGCAGTTTGTCTATTGTTATTAAAAACAAACAAAAATTCCTAATCTTTGAATCTAAACATCATATTCTAAATACATAAACAACAATAATTATTAAATAATTAATAGATGTATATTCCTATATACTTCTAACAAGTATATAGAATATCATGTATAATGTTTTATAAAACATTACGAAGAATAAATACATCAAAAAGTCATTACTTAAATATTAAAAATTAAAATATTTAAAACGAACATCTTACTATTTCGATCAGTGCATAGAAAGAAATTTTTGTATGTATAATTAAATTCTCCTGAATTAAAAATAATAAATTCATTAAAACAAATGATTGGAATATCAAAATAAAATGTTAAAATATATTTAAAAAGAAACACATTCATAATCCTCACAAACAATTATTAGAAACCAAACAAAAACTCCGAATATTTGAATTTTAAATATTACTGAAACATAATCAAAGATAAAGAAAAAATAAAAAAAAACATGTAAAATCATCATCCAAATACTAAAGGCCCAAGAAATAAAAAAAAATGAATTGAATATGAGAGGTTGGGTATTTATATGTATTTTTTTAGAACTGCTTCATCTGAAATAAATGATATTTTTTAAAGATGTAACAGATTCTTTTTGTTACTGTCTATGCATTTTTATCTATATTTTGTGTTGAAATATAAAAGACCATGTTACTCTCAATAAAATGATTTTGAATTGAGAAAATTAATTATTTTAAAATTGAAAATAATTAAAAATGATTTTTTTTTGTTTTTCGAGATTTACTTTTATCTATATATGTTTTAAATTTTGAAAAATAAAAAATTGGTTATTTTAAATATTATATATATAAATTCAAAGATAATTAAAAGCAATTTTTTGTTTTTCAAGATCTACTTTTATCTATACGAGTTAATGCACGTGAATTATTATGAACCTTATTTGAAATTATTATTTTTTAATTATAAAGATTAAAGTTAAAAGAATATCTTTGGTAGATTATATTGTATAAATATATATAATATGTAAATGTATATCTTATAAGGGAAAAACTATTTTTACATTAATATTTTTTTTTTAGATCACAATGGTTGATATTATGTATCTATTGAATTCTTTCCTTTATTCAAATGTCTCGTGCAATTAAAATAACAAAGAATATCAACAAATTTCTATTTTATGGTCATACCAATATTAATAAATGAATATATGTAAATGTAAATATAAATATTACTTGTGATCAATAATTTGTCTTGATTATTAGATTATGTGTTAAAATCAAATCTTGAATGAAAACATAAATATAAAAATATTAGAATATTAATAACGTATATTTAAATTCATTATATTATATATTCATTTAATAAAAATAATAATTAAATTTATATGGTTAAATTTGAATTCATAAATTAATTTCAGATATAATTTCAAATTTTTGTAAATATAAAATAAAATTCTTAATATAATTTTAAATAATTTTTTTTTTGTATTTGGAACTTAGATTAGATTAGAGATATTTTTTTGAACAATTATGTAAATCAATTTTTAACAAACGGATGTATATTTTGAAATATCTACATCTAAAAAAACTCAAATAATATCAATTATCGTTTTATAAAATTAACTTATTTCTTCATAGTTTTGTAATTTAAAATTTAATTTTTTCTTGTATTTTAATTTATCCATCTGAAAAACTAAAAATATATTATTTATTTTGAATATTAATTTTCTCTTTAAGTTTAATTTTAACCTATTCAATACAGATAATATTAAAATTATCTATCTTAACATACAAATATTATCTATTTTAATTTACTATATGAATATTATATTATGATATATCGTTTTATATTATCAGTTTTAAATTAATTTTATGTACTTTTATCAATTAATCCATGTCTTACTAATCATTATCTTAATATCTAAAATTTTATTTATTTAAATATTATTTATCCATGTATCATTTATGCATATAATAATATAAAATTTACCTTAATGTTATTTTATTAATCCATATCTAAATTTTTTTAATTCAGATCATTCCAATAACATATTATTCATCCTATTCATCCATAATATACCAATTTTAAATCTCAAGTTAAAGCAATTTTAAGTTACATATTTTGTAAAGTATCTTATAATATCAATTTGACTTAATTATCTTATAATATGTTATTGATCCAAACTTATGAGTTTTTATATTTCCATGTCTTATCGATTTTGAGTTACGATTTTAAAATTACTTTTGGTTATGCTAATCCATAAATTGATTTTTTTTAGAATTATTTCATTGTATCTTGTTAATCCGCATATTTTAATTCAAAATTAATAATGTTTTTTATTTTATTTGTGTTGCGATAACTAATAATTTGATGTCTTTTGAATTTAGATATCATATCATTTATCACTTAAAGAAGAGTTTGTCAGTTTTTAGAAGTTTTATCATTAAAAATATATATATATATATAGCAGAAGTTGGATATGTCTTACAGAGAGAAAGTACCATAGATAAGATCAAATACATCTAACCATTGTGTCTATATGTGTGTGTGCATGTATATATGTATGTATCTTAGAGAAAATGTAATTGAGGTGAATAAGATTTGTTGATGGATATAGTTGTATAGAGAAAATTTAGGATAAGTGAATAAGTTTTTATATGTATTACAAAGATTATTAAATCAAATATATCATCTCCTCTCAACCCCATCTTAAAAAAATCCTAACAAAGATAATAGGTAATATCAATGGGAGTTTGAATTGGATCACAACACGAACAACTCTATGAAATCTCTCCCTATTTATAGACCTATTAATGATCTCAGAAAGATAAAAAAAAAAATTCTAATTTAGCTTTGGATTTAATAAAATATATTTTAATTAAAAGAGAAATAAATAAATCAAAACTAAATAAATCAAAAGATAATTAAAATAAAATCAAAATATTGAAAAGAATTACTTACTCTTTCTGCGTGTTGAATTCATGTGTGCACTGATCAATTCTCTTGATATTTAAAAAATATTGAATCAAACAAATGATGAGAACTTTTTTACTATTAAGCAATCCCAAAAATATTAAAAACAAAACACGCTCATCATCCATAAAAACAATCATCTAAAAGCAATTGAAAAAATTAATTTTTTTATTTAATTATTATTGAAACATAACCAAACATAAACCATATATTATATATATAAAAACTAAAATTGTTTTCTAGAAAGACAAAGACTTAAAAAAAGGGAATGAAGTTAATAGGTGAGATTTTTATTTTTTTATAGAAGTGATTATAAATTATATGATTAAGGTATTTTTGGGGTATTTATTAGATTACAACAAAAACAAAAAGATTAATTGAAAGGGGAATATTTTTCTGGACTTTCAATTGTCTTAAGCAAAAAAATTAGAAATAATTTCTCCGAAGTCCAATGGTCACTTATTATTAAAAACCTTTAATTCTAAAGAAAGATCCCTATTAAGAATTCAATGTTTCCATGTTGTATACCCTGTGGCAGGTGAACCACTGCATTGGAACGTCATTACGACATGCTAGAGATCATGAACATAATGTTTAGATGGCACAAAAGAGAAATTACTCAATCTAAACCAAATGAATCAAAGTTTATCAGAATAAAATTAAAATAGTAAAATAACTACTTACTTTTTATATTTGTCGGACTCATTTATGCACTAATCAAGTCTCCTGAGATATAAAAATATGCAATCAAATGATTAGAGTTTTTTTATTGCTAATAAAAATATTAAAAAATATTAAAAACTAAATACATTCATTATCCCTGAGAACAACCATCTAAAAAAAATGTTAAAATTATTTTTTTAATCTAATTATTATTGAAACATAACCAAACATTAACCATAAATTATAAAAAATAAAATTGTTTTGCAGAGAGAGGAAGACCTAAAAAAATTGTGAAGTGAATGGGTAGGCGTGGCATTTATATATTAACTTTCAAGTAGTTTTTATCCCTAAAATCATGGGAGAGTAGGTTAGAATATTTATCCTAAAATCACTTTGAATTTAGTATTGTTTTTTTTAAGTGATTTTAAATTAAATAATTAGTGTATTATCGTGGTGTGGGAGGTGAAATCAAATATTCCTCCTCTGGGCTGGATCTTGATTTGGTCTGAGCTTTTATTACAGATCCCAGAAGAAGCACCAAGAAGACTCCCTTCGTGGTTGTAAGAATTATGTCCTCAAGTCTCCGAGCTCCGTCTTCCGTTCCGATTACCTGCAACTAACACCAATGTAGTGGCGGCTAACGCCCCTCCAACATTCAAGTTAGTTTTTCAATCTAGAGATGAATTTAACTTGAGTCTTAAAGGATTTTTTGGGAAGAAGAATTGTCTACATGTTCGGAAGGGGACACCCTTCCTTTTATACTGAGAGAAGGCGTGCCGATCTTGCTCTCGGGGTGTGATTCTATCATGAGCTGGATAGAATCTTCCATGTGGCCCTAGGATCAATTGATACGTGTGATCTTGATATCAGCTCATCATAACTGATTCCTGACAATTTGTTACTGCTATTGTGTCAAAGAATATTCCCCTGAGTTTTCTATTTTCTTTCCGATGTGGACATGTAGGTGATCCCCCGCGCTAGGTCGGACTCTGTGGTCTGACTCATCTAGTCAAGTCAGGCTCTAGTAACTGGTGGCTCTAATCAGGTAAGGCAAAAAGTCACATCCCTTGTTCGTTTGTTAGTCCAACCTGCCGAATGGTGCTAGACCCATTTATGAAATGCGGCACTCTGGATCCCAGTGCCTTTTAAGTGGGCCTTCCCCCCTTATTAGGTCGCAATACTAGCCGGGGCAGCCTTGTTTGGTAGGCCCATTTTGTGTCATGCTTGTATCTTATTCCAAGTAACTCATTTGTTCTATCCCTTATTCAGTTATTTGAGATTTGATCTTCTACAAATGCCCCCTTCTTCTAGTCTTTCGGGAATCGAGAGGTTAGAAGAACAAATCTGTAGGAGATCTTGCCGGCGATCAGACCAAATCTCTTAATAACGTGGGCCGAGATACAAGTCAGCCATGATTGAGACATAAAGTTGCATTGGCCTCTATGCTATTTCTCCGCTTATCGCCACCTGGCAGGCGTTCCTTGGGACATGCCCCGCTTTAAATGATGAATTTAGAAATCATTAGTAACTTTAAATTTGTCGCCTCGTTTTCCCAAGCGGCGGCGGCGATTTGGATATCCATTTTCCTATATATATATATTGCTTTTTTATTTGAAAGGAAACATTTCTTTAATACTTTCAACTATGTATCGTACCGTACTTACTGTGGATTGATTGGATTGGTTCATCAATAGCATTAGGACAGAATCGATTTTTGACTCTGCACCATTGATTCCACTATGATTAGTGATCAATAATAGAATAATTCCTTCATATTCATAGAGATCAAGATCGAGAGCATAATGCATATGGATATTGTAAGTCTTGCTTGGGCTTATATATATTATCCTTTTCCTCTTCACTTCTCACTCTGTTCTATTTGCAAGAAGCTTCATTCCTCTTCTTCATTTTCAATTTATTCAACTCCTCTTTTTATCTCTTTCAACACAATGGCCCAGTTCTTGGAGGATGTCCTGGTTGAAGGATACACGAGAGAGTTGCCTAGAACCCCGACTTGGAGACTTTGCTATACTCTATCCAAGTTGAGGCTGGGGAGACTCTCTTTCCCACTGCTATTATTGGTGATGGAATTCCTCAGATTTTTTGGTATCCACCCCCTCTAATTCATCCCGGGGACCTACTACATCTTGATGGGCGTTCTTGCCCTCAATGCCACCTGCAGCGTCAATCTTGGACTGAACGAGGTGAGGAGCTTCTATCGGGTGAAGCTCCTCAATGAGGGGGACAAGATATTCTATTTGGCGCGGAGGTCCGCCTCCAAGGAGCTTATTCAAAATACTCAAGAGTTTGTCTACGACTGGAAATAAAAAATCTTTAGGATTTCTGGTGCTTGGAAACCTACTAGGTGCGAATGGCAGGTTCCACTCTGGTGGAGAGACACGGCGTTGAGCGCAGGTCAGGAATTTTTTTTTAATTTAATTTCACCTGCTTATCTAGGCGATTCATTCCTCAATGTCTGCCCTTTGAACGAGAGCCTTAGGATGGATGACATCGAGCGGGCCTTGAGCTTCCTTGACAGAAGCTAGAGGACTTTGTTGGGTGTGCCACTGGTCAGCCCTTGTGCACCCCCTTCCTCATCTTCCCGAACGGCTGTCGGCCGTGGCTCACAGAGAGTCCCTCCCAGCTCGCGTTGTGGTGAGGTGGCTGGTTCCTCAACTGGCGAGGGTGGAACTTTGAGGAGGTTGGGTCGTTATCGCTGTGTGGTTGTCAGGTCGACCGTTCTCTACCAGCAGCCTATCAAAGTTGTAGGCGACCAAGAGGAACTTGCTCAGGAGACGCTCCTCCATCATCAACCAGAATCCCTCCAACCTCACACCGCTCCAGTGCGAGACTCACCCCCACCCGTGGTCCAAGCAGAGATCGCTCCGACTACTCGGGAGATGGCTGTCGAGCGAGAAGGTCATGTGCCCGAGCCTCCCCACGTCTTGCAAGGTCTTGGTCAAGTCCAGGTCGAGGTTCCCCCCCCCCCCCTCCCCCAGAAGTGCCAAAGCCAAGAGCAGAGGAAGCTGGTTCTTTTGTCATGCCCCTGGCTATCCTGGCAATTGCCAGCAACACGGCCTGGCAGTACTTCCTTGCAATTGACGAGGCGACGGACAAACTCATGCACCTGATCAAGGAGGAGGAAAATGAGAGACCCAAAGATATTTTTGATGGCTTCCACGCCAGTTATATTGCAGGTCAACAGGGTGATCCCTTTTCCTCGGCAGATCACCTATAGGACATCTACAACGTCTCTCTCCAAGAAAGGCGCTACGGCCGTTATGCTGGCACGGTTTCATGTACCTACACCCAGCCAACACATTTTTACCCTCGTTCCAACCACTGATGGGAGGATCCCCCTCAACCTTTAATTTTATCTGAACATCTCCCGCCATTTATTTGAGTTGCGTTCCGTACCTTTATTTCGTGTTTATAAACTCTTTGTGGTTTTAGATACTGCTTTGAAAGCTGTCTGGCATTCTGGAGTCCATTCGAATTTTTCATCTTTCCAGAGTAGCCTAAAGAATGGGAGTCCTCTCGGTAGCCTTCGAAATGAATGATTTAGGGCTGCCAACCACCCGGTCAATTTTTGAACCTTCTTCCGGTTCCTGGGAGGATCCATCTCCAGCACAGCTTTAATCTGATCAGGGTTTGCTTCTATTCCCTGATGTGTTGTCTGAAAACCCAAGAATGTCCCTGACTCGACCCCAAAAGAGCATTTGGACACATTAAACTTCATTCGATATCTTCTGAGTATCTCGAACATCGATCAAATATGGTCAAGGTGGTCTCCTCAATTCGTGGTTGTAAGAATTATGTCCTCAAGTCTCCTATCTCCATCTTCCGTTCCGATCACCTGTAACTCACGCCAGTGTGGTGCCAGCTAATGCCCCTCCGACGCTCAAGTCAGTTTTCCATTCTTCAGAAGAATTCAACTTGGGTCTTAGAGTCTGTTGGAAGAAGAAAAGTCTACCTTGTTTTGAAGGGGATACCCTTCCTTTTATACTAGGAGAAGGCTTGTCGATCTTGTTCTCGGGGTGTGATTCTATCATGAGCTAGATGGAATATGCCATGTGGCCCTGGGATCGGTTGACATGTGTGACCTAGGGATCAACTCATTATAACTAATTCCTGACAGTTGGTTACTGCCACTGCGTTAGAAAATATTCCCCTGAGCATTCTATTATCCTTCCAATGTGGACATGTAGGCGACCCCCGTGCCAGGTCAGACCCCGTGGTCATACTGCATCTAGTCAAGTCGGGGTCTTGTAATTGGTCGTTCTAGTTAGATTGGACAACAGTCATATCCCTTGTTCATTCAGGTCTGGTTGGGAGTCCGACCAGATCATTTGTTAGTCCAACTTGCCAAATGGTGTTTAACCCATTTATAAAATGCAGCACTTTGGATCTAAGTGCCTTTTAAGTTGGCCTTCCCCCCTTATCGGGTCGCGATACTAGTCGGGATGGCCTTGTTTGGTAGGCCCATTTTGTGTCATGCTTGTATCTTATTCCAAGTAACTCATTTGTTCTATCCCTTATTCAGTTATTTGCATATTTGGTCTCCTACATGTGGTATTTATTAGGTTGGATGATTTTTTTTTTGGGAGGATTAGTTAGAGAGTTTTATCCCAACCAATCATTTGTTAAATTAATAAATCTTTTTTTTTCATATCTTTTTAGAGAAAATATAGGATACTTATGTAGAAGTTATAAATAATAAATCTCATGTGGTTTTTCAAATTTGTTGTAAATATGGATGACTACCACTGACTTTGTCATCACTTATCCTAAAGGATTAGACTCAATCTATTGACTTTGTAAAGATTGATAAAACCAAACCCCCCCCCAAATCTTGGTTGTTACTATCTTTTAATGCCTATAAATATAGGCTTGCAATGTATTCATTAGATTGATTTAAGAAGATAGAAAATACAGAAAGAGCTCTTCCTTCCTCTCTCTCTTATATCTCTCTTTTGGTTGGTATATTTAATCTTATTATTTTACTTAGATTTATAACACGTTATCAACACGAAACTCTCTGTATTTTTTTTTATGAATCATCTGGATTTTTTTTCTTTCACTGTGCATGCATGGACGATATTTATTTTTGTATCCATGCTACAACCTGTACGTGTTGTGTCTGTGTCATTTGGAGCGCTCTGCTTGAAGATTTGAGCACATAATTGTTTTTTCCTAAGTTATGTATTCCTGATTTGGTATTTGGATTTGATTTTGTAAAAATCCAAGATGAATAGGTTTAATTATGATTTTATTATGAGATGTCCAGTTTTGAGTTAGCTTTCGCACAGAAGTGGAATTAGATTAACTGGATTCTTGTAGTAAAAGTTATGGGTATTTTTCCAAGTATACCCCGGGGATGGAATTCTGGCAGCAGCCCTGCTCGATGTTTAGCTCTAATTGCGGATTAGCTAGAGGGATTTTCTGATCTTGGCATAAACATGAAAGTTGTAGATAATCTTCTTAGCTTTCCATCGGTCTTAGAATTGAGCAATTCGGAGCTGTATCGAGGAAGTTATGGCTGTTCCAGTGAAGCTTGCGCAGAATTTCTAGCGAAGGGCGACTAGGTCTTTTCCCCTTTAGATATTTGTGTGCTAAAAAGGCTCTCTCTCTCTCTCTCCCTCTCACTTCAACGACCAGCCTCTTCTGGTCTCTCCCTCTTTTCAAACCCCTCCCCCTAGGTGTTTGATAAAATGATTCAATGAGAGGAGAAGGTGGAGGTGCTAGTGGTGGTGGATCTTTGTGTTTGTGTGTTGTTTGTTGTTCTCCCCTCTATATCAAGCTCCCTTTTTGCATGTTCTCCCCCCCCCCCTGTTTTGATTCCATGAGGAGGCTGAGTGGAGGTGGTGGTGGTGGTGGTTCCCGTGGCGGCGTTTCGGTGCGCGAAGGGCCCCCGAACCTCTCCCTTTCTTTTCCCTCCCAAGGTGAGCTCTTCCTCTCCTTTTTCTTGGTTTTCTTGGCTTAGGGGGCGTTGTGGGAAAGTCATGCATGCTAGGTAGAGGTGTTTGGGGGTGTGTGAGAGGTTGGGAGGGGTTAAAATGAGGTTAGGAGGGCTTGGGCGCGCGCTGGGCGCGGTCTGCGCGCGTGCGCGCATAGGGGCGCAGTCAGGCGCGCAGTCGAGCGCGGGTGCATGCGCGAGCGGGGGTGCGAGCGGGTGCGCGCGGGAGCGCGCGCGCGGGCAGGGCGCCTGGGCACTGCGCCTGGGTGCGGGGCAGGGAGCCTGGGCATGCGCCTAGGCGCGGAGCTGGGGACCAGTGCGCGCGCGCGTGCGTGCGTGCGCGTGCTGGGGCGTGCGCGGGGTGCTGCGCGTGGGGCGCGGGCTGGACGCGCGGTGCGCGCGGGCGCGCGCGAACGTGCCCGTGCGTGCGGCAGCGCGTCTGGGCGCGCGGGCAGGCGCGCGGCAGTGCGCCGATGGTGCCGGGGTGCGTGCGCATTCGTGCGTGCGCGTGCGGGTGGCCGTGCGTATGGCTGCCCGGGGGTTCGGGAGTGTGTCGGGGTGCTCGGACTCGCGTACGTACGGGCCGTATGTACGTTTGTCCGAGTGTTGGGTATTTTAGTGTATTTTTGTATGTTTTTGTGTATTTTACTCACCGTGTTAAATACCTGTCTTGCAGATCTTGACGGACGGTCACGCGACGACCCGGGTATTGGTGAGTGGGACAACCCAACCCAGTAGGGAGGCGCTATATGCACTTGGGCGTGTACCGTCCTCCCCTGGGGCACCATAGTTAATATTAACTTGGTAATTTGTAATCTATGTAAGCATGATTAGTGTGTAGAATGCATGCCACCCTAGACTTGTATGTTAGGAACTTGCACCCTTAGGATATGTGTAAGAGCCGTGCATCCTGTCACCTTGTTATCATGCTAGGAAAGCCTCGACCTATGCATGCGTCCTATTAGTTTAATTTATTAAATTAAATGCAACTTATGATATTTTTAGCATGCCTTAGGGAATATTAAGGGGCCTTGCGAGGTCAACATTGAGACCCGGGCTAGGGTACTCCGTGTTCCTTGTTTGGTTGTCGGGATGTCCTATATCGGGACCTCAGGTTGCCCTCCCAAGGTTTTTTTCCTCATTATTATCTTATATTTTCCCCGCATCTTGGTTATGCGCCCTGGAGGAATTCTGAAGAATTCAAGACATTAGATTTATTGAGATGTGTTGTCGGCGGATCCGAGTGGATCATATGCGTATGGATAGGCTGTTCTGTTCCCTTCGTTGGATCCGTGTAGAGACTGCCTCAGCGTTAGAAAGGTCATCCCGTGAGAGGGCTCCCATCAGTAGGCACCTCCTGATTTGGGACGGACTGTGCTGAATGTGGGAGTGGCCAAGCGACCTACGGAGTGGAGGAGAGACTATCGGTGGACCAAGGGTGACCAACAGCCTAGTCAGTCCCAATATCCTATGTCACCTATTGAGGGGTGAGGGTGAGGGTGTGGTGGGTCGGCGATGTAGCGACCCACTGGATTGTGTAGTTATTGCTCCCAATATCCTATGTCACCTATTGAGGGGTGAGGGTGAGGGTGTGGTGGGTCGGCGATGTAGCGACCCACTGGATTGTGTAGTTCCTGCCACTTTGAGGCGTGAATAATAAAATTGTGGTTAATATAAATTGTGATGCATGGGTTGTGCTATTCACTGAGCGTGTGGCTCACCCCTCGCATATATTATTCTCCAGTGTTGTCTGAGTCGGATCTGAAGGAGGAGCTCGCCAAGGGACTTCATCAGTAGCGGAGTAGCGCCACGTCCCGCGAGTATCAGAGGCTATCAGCATCCCTTTTTTATTGTATGTATTATATTCCGTGCTTGGGCACGCGGTTGTATTATATTTGGATGTCGTTGTATATATATTGGCTCTCACAGGACAGTTGATTATGTATCGAGTCTGTAATATGTTTTTGAATTACAGACTCAGTCTTTTAGCTTCCGCTTTTTGTGTATATATCCTGTCAGCTTCATTGTTGTCTGTGTTGTCATATTGATGTTGTTTAGGGTATGTTATTGACCTCCTGGTTAGACTGCTGATATCATATATACACTTGCCGCGTCCCGGGGACGCCCGGGGCGTGACAGTACGATTTTTTTTTTTGTGTTTATAAAACCCACAGTCATCATGCCCACGTCCAAATGAACAATTTTTCCATTTGATTGTGCACTGTACATTGTGTAGATATCCTAATTTTGACTGTCCAAAGAAAAGAAATTTACTTTAAGTAAAATTGGAAACAACCACATTTGGACATTCAATAGAAAACTTCCTTAGAAAAACTAACCAGAAACCCTAGGCCACACTTCGAAGATTTAAAAACCTGGATAGGAGCGGCTATTGTAGAGTAGCCGCCCCATATTGGGCGGCTAGTTTCAACTAGCCGCCCCTTAAGCTGATCCCAAACCGCCTCCCTGGATGGGACATAAAGCAGCATTTAATGCTGATGATTGCGGCGGTTTGTCAGAGATGGGACGTTTGGCAGGCCATGATGGGGGCGGCTACTTGTGAGTAGCCACCCCTCACTTGGACACTATTAGGCCACAAAGATCTAATGGAAGGTCAAATCAAGCACCTTATTACCCATTTTGATTTATTGTCCAGTGGACACTCCCCTACACCCTTTTTTTACTATAAAGAGGGGGTCTCCAAGCACTTCTTCCATAAATCAATAACTCATATCCATACCCACACTCACAAATCAACCCACAAACCCTACACTACCACTTCAAAACCCTTGAGAGAGAAATCCATTTCCTACACCAAATCACTCTCCAAATCCACTCTCTAAAACCCAGGTTAAACCCAGCTTAACCTTTGCCAACACCCAAAACCAAACCCTATCCAGGTTCTGCCCAAGTTGAACCAGGTCCCAGGCGGCTACTTCTACCCAGCCGCCCCCTACCAGGCGGCTAAACCCGACTAGCCGGCCCTTCTTCCCCTAGCCCCCCTGAGTCCAAACTCTCCTTTAGTTAAGTTCCCGAAGCAGAATAGGATCCCTATTTTTCACCTCTGCGTGCGGCATGCCTGTATCCCAGAGCGGAGACCCCACAAACTCCCCCATGAAGGTGATCAAATCCAACACCCGACTTTTTCCTGCTTTTTGAGAAAAGTAGGTGGCGATCACAACCACCCCTGAATCCTCCTAAGGACCTGTCGGCCACCTCAGCAAGGAACGAAACCCCCCACCACCCTTCCAAGAGACGATCCGACCGAGCCTCCGAAGAACCCCCACACACGTGGCGCCACCCGCCACCCCAAAACCGGAAGGAAAGAGAGAGGAGGCCCTTTCCGGACCGCCCTCTCCTGAAATCCGATACCGACAGCCTGGCGATCACGGTGGGACCTCCCACGTGAAAACAACCAAAGTAACCCCCTTCTTCTTCCCTCCATAACTTGACTAGAATGCCATCACCCCTCTAGGAAAGCTAGGATTTCCCACCCCTGAAGTCTGACCCTCCTCTACTTTGCATTACAACATCCTTTATTGCTTTTAAGCCGCACACAGCTGCACACCTTTTACTGCTTTTAAGCCGCACACAACTGTGCACCCCTTTACTACTTTAAGCCGCACATAGCTGGGCACCCCTTACCGCTTTATTTGCTGCTTTAAGTCCTCATTCATTTACACCTAGGCTTTTCCATACACACCATGGAGGCCTACACCCATGAGAAAATAGTAGAGGAGAAAGACAACTAGGGAGACTAAACCGCCCAATTCGTCAGCCACCCAGGTTGGAGATGGCTACCCTAGGATACCAGTCAGTTGAGGACATGTTCGATGACCTCACCGACTATCATCAGGCCAAGACTTTGAAGCAAGAAACCCCTGCCAAAACCCCCAAGGCTTGCTCCACCCCCAATACACTACCAACACCTGGTTTCTTGGTTAATACGAGCCCAAGTCCTTTTTCTCCCCTCGCCTTTTCATTTACCCCGCCTTCCCTCGCGAATCCAATATTCCCAACCGTTTCTTCCCCAAGCCCTTACCAGGCCACCTCCAACCTGGGACCACTAAACAGTCCTCCCAGGGGAGAAACGTTGGATGAAACCATCCAGACAATCCTCTCTAAAACTGGCCCTTCTACCCCCAAACACATGTCTCTGCACAACCTGAGACAGATCTCGTCAGTCCACCTACCGAAGGGGTTTAAAATCCTAAAATTTGGCCGGTACAACGGTCGTGGAGACCCAGACGTTCATTTGACCGCCTTTTATCTAGACGCCCGACCATTTCTAGATAACCAACCTCTGCTAGTATTCCTCTTCCAAAAATCATTGGAAGGAGAAGCACTGCAATGGTTCTCCACCTTCCCAGTAGATCATTTGTCAAACTTTTTGGCTGTAAGCGAGAAGTTTCTAGGCTGCTACGGTTATCAGAGGATTAGGACCCCCTCTATTTTAGACCTAACCATAGAAAGAATGAGGCCTAGGGAGGAATTTGAATAGTACGTGTCTAGGTGGCGCACCCTAGTCCACCGGACTGGCCAGCAATTAACGGAATGTCAAGAAATTGACATGATGTTGCAAAGCCTGAGTCCAGAGCTCCGTACGAGTCTTTCATACGGGGACTGCACCACGTACCAGCTTCTCATTGACCGCCACAACAGGATTTCCCGTTGTGTAGCCCCAGCAGTCCAAACCAAGTCCCCACCTATCAGCCATATGGTTGGACAACCACCAAGAAAGGCGCAAACCCCCACGGTAGAGGGGATCACACAAATTTTGGCACTCTACCCAAACGGAGCACGAGTTCCTGATCAAGGGTCAGCTCCGATACAGTATACCCCGGGTTCATCCGGATATATGCAGCCTCAGCAAGCCAATCAAAACTTCATTCCTTGATTAGTACCCGCCCCTGTGCCGACACGACAAAACCTAGTAGTCCGAAGTCCTCAGTCCAGAACCCCATAATTCAAAGCCAAGGCCAAACTAGGACTCCCCCTGCTTGCCCCAAGAGCGCAAAACCTAACCCTAGGTAGCCTACGCAAAGCTCCTACAATGAGGTTATACCTTTTTCCTCCTATGGCCTAAGATGGTTAAATAGAAAGGATTGTTATCCACCACTCCCAGAAACCCTAGGAAACATCTTCAAGGCCTTAATGAAAACTAGTAGCATTTCTTTACCCATAGCCAGACCTTCACCTCTTGGTGCCAACACTGCCGTTATTGCCCATACCATCAACATCATGGTCATGCCATTGAACAATGTTTCTCATTCCGAGACATTGTTTATGACTTTGATGAAGAGAGACGCCTAGACTGGGCCACCATCAAAGGACTTAAAAACGGCCCGACTACAAAACCACAGGGAACCCAGTTAAATCCACTACCCAAACCAGGTCAGACCCCAAAAAATCCCAACCCTATAATCAATACCAAAATACAAGACCCGAAACCAATCGCACAAGCTCTCATGGAAGAACCAGAGAACCTCAGTTTCGAAAGCGTCTACACTATAGAGGCCACAGACCACGAGGAACCACCCAGGATCATTCCAGGTGGTCTAATTTGTTATGCCTGTGTCATTTGGAGCCTTATTTTTCGATTGGAGTCGCTAAAATTTTGGCTTTTAGCTACCTACAAGAGTTGGAGTACTCTAATTGAAAATTTGGCTACATAATTTTTCTCTTAGAAGTTATACATTTCCGATTTGGTATTTGGATTTAATTTTGTTAATATCCAAGATGAAGAGGTTTAAATATGATTTTATTATGAGATGCTCAGTTTTGAGTTAGCTTTCATACAAAAGTGGAATTAGATCAACTGGATTCATGTAGTAAAAGTTATGGGTATTTTTCCAAGTATACTCCGGGGATGAGAAAATTCTGGCAGCAGCCCTGTTCAATGTTTAGCTCTCATTTAGGAACAGCTGGAGGGATTATCTGATCTTGGCACAAACATGGAAGTTGTAGATACTCTTCTTGGCTTTCCAAAGGTTTTGAATTGTGCAATTCGGAGCTATATCGTGGAAGTTATGGCTGTTCTAGTGAAGCCCGTCCAGAATTTCTGGTCAGGGACGATTTGGTCTTGTCCCCCCCCCCCCCCCCCCCACCAACTCACTTTATTTCCATTTAAAGCCCCCTTTGTGTGGAAACCTCTCACCCTCTCTCACTCTCGTCTCCCTCTCCCTCTCTGTTTTTTTTTGTTGTGTGTGTGTTGTTAATGAAGGAAAAGATGAAGAAGAAGCACAAGAAAGAGTGAGAAAGGGGCTTGAGGAGATGCTGATGAGGTGGTGGTAGTGGTGGTGGTGGTTGAGGTGGTCGTGGGTGTGTCGAGAACCCCGCATCTCCCCATTTCCCTCCCCCTGTTTTGATCTCGTAGACTGGACGCGCGCCGATCCGGGTATTAGTGAGTGGTTTGATCCAATCCCCCCCCCCTCGAGATGCGCTCGACGCGCGTAGTCGTGCGTCGCGCATCGATGGGGCACCCTAGCTATACTACTTGTGTAGATAAGTAGTATGGCCATGCTTAAACTATAATATGTTAGATATCTTGCATGCTAGGCTTATATTCCATGTATTGTATCCATGTATGAATGACTGTATCGCATGCGCCCCTCTAGTATGGGCATGTATTCTGTAATGTGTATGGATGTATAGAGTATAGCATGCCTTAGGTAGTATTGTAATACTACTCCCACATATTAATTGGGATATCCAGCATGATTAAGTCTGGGTTAATAACGGGCACCTGCCTAATATTTCCCTTGCGATAAGACTCGAGGGCATGGTGTAGTTGTTGGGCCCATGCTAATGGGGCAAAGCTATGACCAACTTCACGAGATGATGATCTCTCTCGCCCTCTCCCTCTACACGAACTAAGTAAGTAGATGCGATTTCCTACTCGACTCAGATTCGTTTGAAATATTGGCATTCACCTGTTAGTGCGCGAGATCGCGCTTGACCCTTCCCTTTTAAGTTGGTGATATCCAACGCATGCTTAAGTTATGCCTTGTGTGCTTATATGATTAATGGCCATACCTTGTATGCATGTTGTTTATGATGTAAATCCATGTTAGCGGTTACCCTTATAATAAATTGTTAGATGATTGTGCATATGGTTCATGCACATAGCTATGATATGATTCTCCTGTTATATATATGCGCATGTTAAAACTAATTAGGCCTATCTAAAATAGGCGTGGGTATGACCCGTCGTTTGATGAACCTCATTAGTTAATGTGCGAGCGATCTAATCGCCCCCTACATCAATGTGATGCACTTGAATAGAATTCAGGAGAATTCAGTTGTTGTATCGGTTTTGTTAAACCGATAGCTTTGGCGTTAAGTTAGGCGATTAACGAGAATAGTTGTTTTTCCATTGGGTTCGCTTTGCGAACATGGAGTGTTTCCTCCCAATGTCGTCCATGTTGAAGCGGGCCGGGTTAAAGCTGTCCTGACAGAGGGCTCCCATCCGTAGGTACCACCGATGTAATCGGAAGCATACTGATCGTGGGAGTGTACCAGGTAGAGGCTACCCGGGAGAGGGCTAACGAATGATATTGCGAGCATGAAGCATTCTCCCCTTCGTTGGATCCGATGTAGGAACTTCCCGGCGTTGGAAAAGCTGTCCTAACAGAGGGCTCCCATCCGTAGGTACCACCGATGCGTTCGGAAGCGTACTGATCGTGGGAGTATACCAGGTAGAGGCTACCCGGGGAAAGGGCTACCGGTGGACCAAGAGTGTAGAGCAGTCTAAGTCTCTTCCAAAAGTCCTATGTCACCTCTAAAGGGTGAGGGTGAGGATGAGGTGAAGACACGTCGCCGCGTGACCCATTCGTTGTTCGTCCGTTCCCATAGTTGTTGGGTCTGGTTGCGTATCGATGTTCAAAGACATCGTTGGGTAGTTATCTCGATGTAGATGATCCAGTAGTGTTGTGTAGACCAGTAATTCCGGGTCTCTTCGACCAACGGTATGATCTCTCCCCAAGAGTCCCAAGAGTCTCCCTCCAGGAGTGAGGGTGAGGGTGAGGTTTGTGATCCAGTAGTGTTGTGTGGACCAGTAATTCCGCGTCTCTTCGACCAACGGTATGGTCTCTCCCCAAAAGTCCCAAGAGTCTTCCTCCGGGAGTGAGGGTGAGGGTGAGCCGCCGCGTGACCTTGTTATCCATTGTGTTTCTACCCATGTTTTTCCTTTAAACGAAATTGCCTTAACATTGAACTGTTGTATTGGTGATTGGTTTTCAGCCACTCACTGAGCTTGTAGCTCACCCCTCGCATACTGTTTCTTTTCAGGGGCAGTGTTGGGCGTGGAGCTGGAGCTTCCCTGTGGCGTGGTCTTATGTGCGTGAAGCGTTCTGTCCGGCGGGTGGCGAGTGTAAGGCTGTCAGCAGTCCTAGAGTCATTATTTATGTATTGTAAATTGTGCATGTGACACAGGGTGTATTTTATTTGGACTAGAATTGGCTCTTAGAGGACATTGATTGTATATTCAAGTCTGTAATGATATTTTTGGTTTACAGACTTATTGATATTTTATGCTTTCGCCTTTTCAGTTGAGTTATAAGTTATCATTGCTTTGCCAGCTTGTATGTTATTTGTTGGAGTCATTGTTGACCTCTTGTACTTGATAGCTGATACTATATTTATTGCCACGTCTCGGGGACGGCCGCCCTGGGGCGTGACATAATTCTGCCCGTACCTTCCCCCATTCTCCCAAGTCCAATAAAGCGTCTCCTCTCTCACATAAGGCCAGTCCCACAGCTTTCCCCCATCCTACCAATTAACAAAAACCTGAGCTTATCAAGAAACCAATATCCCCAAACCACGGTTGATACCTTAAACCATCATACAACTAGGGTGGGAAGAATCTTCAACGATGTCCCCTCCTATAGACGTCCCATGCCTGAAGCAGAAACCAAGGAAGTGAATGTCGGAGATAGGATCGACATCCTCGACCAGCTCTGACAAATTTATGCAAAATGTCCATCTTGGAGCTGATCGAGACCTCGGAACATCACCAACAAGCCCTGAGGATGTTTTTGGAGAGAGTCCAAGTCGACCCTCAAATCTCCACCTTAAACATGCCAGTAGCCTTAGGCTCTACAGGACTAGGACCCATGATAACCTTTAGGCCCAAAGAAGAAATCCACGATAAGGTTATCAACACCTCTACCCTATGCATCACAGTTGACATCAAAGGATACCTAGTAGATAAGGTATTAGTCGAGACCGGTGCGGGGGTAAAACTTATGTCGCTACGCACTTTCGAACAGATTGGCGGGCATGTCGCCACGCTCCTCGAGATGGACACCCGTGTATTTTCTTATGATAAAACAGCTCGTCTGGTTCTTGGCTTTAAAAACATCCCCTTAAAAGTAGGGTCCCTAGAAACCAGCATTGAAGCATATGTCCTGGAAATGGACTCAGGCTATAACATGATCTTGGGGCGTAAGTGGCTAGCCTCAATAAAAGGAGTCTCTTCCCCCCTGCACCAGTGTTTGAAATTCCCCTAGGGAAATCAAATAATCAAAATACGGGGGGGACGCAATCAAAGAACCCAAATTAGGGTTCACCGGTAGTGAGACTATTGCCATAAAGATCATCGACTCAAAGCCAAAAGAAGCCACCATCTACATCCTAGACTTCCCAGCCAATTGGCTGAACCCTCAAGACACCCTCACTAGTGTTGCAAATCACCCTAAACCTAAAAACCCAGGTTGGCACATGATGAAAGCCATGGGTCACATCCTGGGAAAAACATTAGGGCTAAAAGGTGGGATCCTAGAACCCATCAAACTCCCAGCCTGGCTAGATAAGAAGGGACTTGGCTCATCTAACCAACACACTGATTTAAAAAGGAAATGTAATTGGGGACTATATGAACACTTCATAAAAGGAACAACCGTGAAACAGGTTAAAGAAGCCACGTATCCTCGTCCCTTAACCCCTATCCAGGAAATAGAACTGGACTATCTCTCGGGCTCCCTTAATTGATTATTTCCACACCCTGATAAACTCTTAGACACACCACCAGTCGGTGAAACTCTAGCTGACCAAGCGCTCTTTCCTCGCAGTGCGCAAGCATCGCAACAAAGGAGCGCCAGCTGTTGGAGGAAGGTCGGTTGAAGCACCTAAAACAATCCAGTAAGTTTTAAATGCTATTTGTCTTTCCCTTTAAAAAAAAACAAAACAAAACAAAAGTTTAGGGTCTCTAAGATGGAAACCAAAACTTTAGGGTCCTTGTTTGACAAGGACGATTTCACCCCAGCATGGCACCCCTTCAGTGCCGACTCCAACCTCCTAAATAACCTACAGCGTCTAGCCAGCCAAACTAAAAATCCTAGCCCCAATCCTCATTTAAAATAGTCAGGCCCTCCAGAAGTCAGATACCTAAACAGATCATTAGCTACATAAAAGGGCATAGTGGGACAATCTTGGGTTTAGAAAAATTTGAGTCCATAGCAGTTATAGAAGAACCAGACCTAGATAATATAGAAAACTTAGATGACGGTTTGGGAGTCTTTGAAATCTGCGATGAAGACAGTAAAGAGGAAGAAGACATCTCTGAAGAATTTGAGCGGAGCCTCCATAGGTTTGATGAGAGGATAGAAGAAGCAGATGAGAAGGTGGAAGAACTAAACCTGGGGACTGAAGCTAGCCCCAAGGTCATTCTGATTAGTGCGGAGCTGAAGCCCGATGAAAAAGAAAGTCTAGTTAAAATGCTATGTGAGTATATTGACGCCTTCACCTGGTCTTACAAAGACATGCCCGGACTCGATACCTCTTTGGTCGAGCACCGATTAATTTTAGAGCCTAACGCAAAACCGGTAGAGCAAAAACTGAGGTGCCTTCATCCAGAGGTTGCTTTAAAAATTAAAATGAGGTGGACAAACTCCACCAGGCTAAATTTATCCGAGTAGTCTTGTACCTGAAATGGGTAGCTAATATTGTTCCAATATCCAAAAAAGATGGCAAGATCCGGGTGTGCATTGACTTCAGGGACCTCAATCGAGCGTGCCTGAAGGATGATTTCCCACTCCCGCATATTGATCTCCTTGTCGATAACATGGCAGGATATGAAATGCTCTCTTTTATGGATGGCTTTTCCGGATACAACCAGATTCGGTTGGCAGAAGATGACGAGGAAAAGACTTCCTTCACCACACCCTGGGGGACCTACTGCTATGTAGTAATGCCTTTCGGACTTAAAAATGCGGGTGCAACGTATCAAAGAGCGATGACCTCAATATTTCATGATATGATGCATAAGCTAGTAGAGGTTTACGTAGATGACATCCTAGTTAAATCTAGGACTCGAATAGGACATGCGGTGTTATGCCTGTGTCATTTGGAGCCATTTCGGTTAAGCCTTGGTCACATCTGGGTCATTCAAGGCCTTTTTCTTTTTCGATCGGAGTCACTAAAATTTTGGCTTTTAGCTACCTGCGGGAGTTGGAGTACTCTGATTGAAAATTTAACTGCATATTATGGGTCTTGGTACCGTTTAGTACTACCCATAAAAATTTCATCGAATTCCGGTAACATTTTGAAAAATATGCAGTTCCGAACTATATCCGGGTTTTGAGAGTTCCTGGTTGGTCGAATAGTGTGAGATATTTTGAGGATGTGGTGACCTTTGGTAACCTTACCCCCACCTTGCTTAATGGTGAAGAAACCATTGGTCTTTTTGTATGTGAGTGGGTGAGCCTAACCCTAACCTCACCCCCCCCCCTTATGGTCACCCCTAGACACTATTTGGGCATGAAAATGACATTTTTGCCCTCTCTCTCTCTCCCCCTCTCTCCCATTTCGTGGAACACTTTCTCTCCCTCTCTTGGTCTCTTTTTTTCCCCTCTTTGTGTGTGAAGAAGGAGGAGGAAGAAGCAATTGAAGGAGAAGGTGAAGAAGGAAGTGCATGTTAGGTTGGTGTTTGTGTGTTCAAGTAGTTGTTGTTGTTGATCCTCTAGTTTTCTCATGCTCCCTCTCATGACCCCCCCTGGTTTCAGCCATCAAGAAGAGCACCCAAGGATGGAGGTGGTGGTAGTGGTGGTGGTGGTCGAGGTGGTCAAGGCGCTTGCGAGCCCCTACATCTCCCCCTTCCCTTCCCCCTCTCTTTGGTGAGTTTTCCCTCTTCTTTATTTGGGTTTTTATGCATGGTTAGGTGTTAGGGAGGTCATGCATGGTAGATGAATGGGTTAGAGTGTGTGTGAGGGGTTGGGGAGGGATTAAAGGGTGTTGGGCGTGTCACGCCCCGGGCGTCCCCGGGACGCGGCAAGTGTATATATGATATCAGCAGTCTAAACAGGAGGTCAATAACATACCCTAAACAACATCAATATGAAAACACAGACAACAATGAAGCTGACAGGATATATACACAAATAGCGGAAGCTAAAAGATTGAGTCTGTAATTCAAAAACATATTACAGATTCGATACATAATCAACTGTCCTGTGAGAGCCAATATATATACAACGCCATCCAAATATAATACAACCACGTCCCCAAGCACGGAATATAATACATACAATAAAAAAAGGGATGCTGATAGCCTCTGATACTCGCGGGACGTGGCGCTACTCCGCTACTGATGAAGTCCCTCGGGGAGCTCCTCCTTCAGATCCGACTCAGACAACACTGGAGAATAATATATGCGAGGGGTGAGCCACACGCTCAGTGAATAGCACAACCCATGCATCACAATTTATATTAACCACAATTTTATTATTCACGCCTCAAAGTGGCAGGAACTGCACAAGTCCAGTGGGTCGCTACATCGCTGACCCACCACACCCTCACCCTCACCCCTCAATAGGTGACATAGGATATTGGGACTTACTAAGCTGTTAATCATCCTTGGTCCACAACTACACAAACCAGTGGGTCGCTACATCGCCGACCCACCACACCCTCACCCTCACCCTCACCCCTCAATAGGTGACATAGGATATTGGGACTTACAAACCAGTGGGTCGCTACATCGCCGACCCACCACACCCTCACCCTCACCCCTCAATAGGTGACATAGGATATTGGGACTGATAATCATCACTACACAAATCAAATGGGTCGCTACATCGCCGACCCACCACACCCTCACCCTCACCCCTCAATAGGTGACATAGGATATTGGGACTGACTAGGCTGTTGGTCACCCTTGGTCCACCGATAGTCTCTCCTCCACTCCGTAGGCCACTTGGCCACTCCCACATTCAGCACAGTCCGTCCCAAATCAGGAGGTGCCTACTGATGGGAGCCCTCTCACGGGACGGCCTTTCCAACGCTGGGGCAGTCTCTACACGGATCCAATGAAGGGAACAGAACAGCCTATCCATACGCATATGATCCACTCGGATCCGCCGACAACACATCTCATCAGCTCTAATGTCATGAATTCTTCAGAATTCCTCCAGGGCGCATAACCAAGATGCGGGGAACATATATTAATATTATCGGGAAAAGAAACCTTGGGAGGGCACCATGAGGTCCCAATATAGGACATCCCGACAACCAAACAAGGAACACGGAGTACCCTAGCCCGGGTCTCAATGTTGACCTCGCAAGGCCCCTTAATATTCCCTAAGGCATGCTAAAATATCATAAGTTCACATTTAATTTAATAAATTAAACTAATAGGACGCATGCATAGGTCGAGGCTTTCCTAGCATGATAACAAGGTGTCAGGATGCATGGCTCTTACACATATCCTAAGGGTGCAAGTCCCTAACATACAAGGTCTAGGGTGGTATGCATACTACATACTAATCATGCTTGCACAGATTTACAAGTCAATATAAAACTATGGTGCCCCAGGGGAGGACGGTATATGCCCAAATGCATATAACGCCTCCCTACTAGGTTGGATTGTACCACTCACCAATACCCGAGTCGTCGCGTGACCGTCCCACAAGATCTACAAGACAGGTATTTAACACGGTGAGTAAAATACACAAATACATACAAAAATACACTAAAATACCCAACACTCAGACAAACGTACATACGGCCCGTACGTACGCGAGTCCGAGCACCCCGACACACTCCCAAACCCCCGAGCAGCCATACGCACGGCCACCCGCACGCACACGCACGAATGCGCACGCACGCATGCACCCCGGCACCATCGGCGCACTGCCGGCGCCTGCCCGCGTGCACCGCGTGTCCAGCCCGCGCCCCACGCGCAGCACCCCGCGCACGCCCCAGCATGCGCACTGGTCCCCAGCTCCGCGCCCAGGCGCCTGCCCAGGCGCCCTGCCCCGCACCGAGGCGCAGTGCCTAGGCGCCCTGCCCGCGCGTGCGCACGCTCGCGCGCACGCCCACGTGCACCCCCGCTCGCGCCTGCACCCGCGCGCACCCGCGCGTGACTGCGCGCCTGACTACGCCCTCCAGCGCCCGTCTGCGCGCGCACGCGCGCCCAGCGCGCGCCCAAGCCCTCCTAACCTCATTTTAACCCCTCCCAACCTCTCACACACCCCAAACACCTCTACCTAGCATGCATGACTTTCCCACAACCCCCCTTAAGCCAAGAAAACCAAGAAAAAGTAGGGGAGGAGCTCACCTTGGGAAGGAAAAGAAAGGGAGAGGTTCGGGGGCCCTTCGCGCACCGAAACGCCGCCACCGGAACCACCACCACCACCACCTCCACTCAGCCTCCTCATGGCAGCAAAACTGGGGGGGAGGGGGGGAGAACATGCAAAAAGGGAGCTTGATATAGAGGGGAGAACAACAAACAACACACAAACACAAAGATCCACCACCACTAGCACCTCCACCTTCTCCTCTCATTGAATCATTTTATCAAACACCTAGGGGGAGGGGTTTGAAAAGAGAGGAGAGACCAGAAGAGGCTGGTCGTGGAAGTGAGAGGAAGAGGGAGAGAGAGAGAGAGACAGAGCCTTTTTAGCACACAAATATCTAAAGGGGAAAAGACCTAGTCACCCTTCGACTAGAAATTCTGCGCAAGCTTCACTGGAACAGCCATAACTTCCTCGATACAGCTCCGAATTGCTTGATTCCAAGACCGATGGAAAGCTAAGAAGATTATCTACAACTTTCATGTTTATGCCATGATCAGATAATCCCTCTAGCTAATCCGAAATTAGAGATAAACATCGAGCAGGGCTGCTGCCAGAATTTCCATCCCCGGGGTATACTTGGAAAAATACCCATAACTTTTGCTACAAGAATCCAGTTGATCTAATTCTACTTCTGTGCGAAAGCTAACTCAAAACTGGACATCTCATAATAAAATCATAATTAAACCTATTCATCTTGGATTTTTACAAAATCAAATCCAAATACCAAATCAGGAATACATAACTCAGGAAAAAAAAAATTATGTACCCAAATCTTCAAACAGAGCGCTCCAAATGACACAGACACAACAGGGCGCGCGCGCGGGTCTGTCCGCGCCAGTGCGCGCGCAGACGCTTGCACAGAGGGGTGCTGCCAGGCGTAGGCGCGCGCGTGCGCCTGTGGGCGCGCGGGTGCACGCGGAGTGAGCACGCAGGTTCGCGCGGGCGCTAGCAGCGTGTCTGGGCGCGCTTGGGCATGCGACATGGCGCCAGTGTGCGCGCGATCATGCGACAAGGCGCCAGTGCGCGCGCGAGCGTGCGTGCGCGTGCAGGGGCATGCGCGGGGTTGCCTAGGGGCTCGGGTAGGTGCTGGGGCACTCGGGCATGCGTGCGTACGCGCGTGCTCGCATGCGTGCGAGCCTGTATGCGTGCATGTCTAAGTCTTTGGTATTTCTAGTAATTTCTAAGTGTTATAATGTGATGTTACTCACCAAATTTGATGCCCTTACCTTGCAGATCTCGTCGGATGGGATGCGCGAGGTCCCGGGTTGCGGTGAGTGGTTTGATCCAACCCCTCGATATGCGCTCGACGCGCGTCGCGCATCGATGGGGCACCCTAGCTATACTACTTGTGTAGATAAGTAGTATGGCCATGCTTAAACTATAATATGTTAGATATCTTGCATGCTAGGCTTATATTGCATGTATTGTATCCATGTGTGAATGATTGTATCGCATACGCCCCTCTAAGTATGGGCATGTATTTTTATAATGTGTACGGATGTATAGAATAGGGCATGCCTTAGGTAGTATTGAAATACTACTCCAACCATATAATTGGAATATCCAGCATGATTAAATCTGGGTTAATAACGGGCACCTGCCTAATATTCCCTTGCGATAAGACTCGAGGGTGTGGTGTAGTTGTTGCGCCCATGCGAATGGGGCAAAGCTATGACCAACTTCAAGAGATGATGATCTCTCTCTCGCCCTCTCCCTCTGCACGAACTGAGTAAGTAGAGGCGATTTCTTACTCGAGTTGGGTTCGTTTGGAATATTAGCATGCACCTATTAGTGCGTGAGATCGCGTTGACCCTTCCCTTTTAAGTTGGTGATATCCAAACCAAGCTTAAGTTATGCCTTGTGTGATTATGTGATTAATGGCCATGTATGCATGTTGTATGATTTATTGTTTATGATGTAAATCCATATTAGGGAATATCCCTATAATTATTTGATAGGTTATCGTGCATGTAGTTCATGTTCATAACTAAGATATAATTCTCCTAGATATATATGCTCATGTTAAAACTGATTAGGCCTATCTGAAATAGGTGTGGGTATGACCCGTTGTCGGGTTGTACCTTATTAGTTAGAGCGCTAGCGATGTAATCGCCCCCGTGCATCCGAGCGATGCACTCGTTTGGAATCCAGGAGAATTCATTATCTTATCGGTTTTGTTAAGCCGGTAGTTGTGGCATTAAGCTAGGCCTACCTGTGCTAGGCGTGTATATGAACCGCCTGTTGGGTTATGTGCCTTGGGATTATTTCTACGTGAGAGCAGAGGCAACCCCTTAGTGTCCGAGCGATGCAAGCGTGTGGGAGTACAATAGTATTTGATATCATCGATATGTGATTATCGAGAGTAGTTGTTTTTCCATTGGGTTCGCTTTGCGAACATGGAGTGTTTCCTCCCAATGTCGTCCGTGTTGAAGCAGCCCGGGTTGTAGCTGTCCTGACAGAGGGCCCCCACTTGTAGGTACTATCGATGCATGCGGCAAGATGTACTGATCATGGGGGTATACCAGGTAGAGGCTACCCGGTAGAGGGCTAACGAATGATATTGCAAGCGTGGAATCGTTCTCCCCTTCGTTGGATCCGTGTAGGAACTCCCCGGCGTTGGAAAAGCTTTCCTGACAGAGGGCTCCCATCCGTAGGTACTACCGATGCATTCGGGAGCATACTGATCGTTGGAGCAGACCAGGTAGGGACTACCCGGGGAAAGGGCTACCTCTCTAAAAGTCCTATGTCACCTCTAAAGGGTGAGGGTGAGGATGAGGTGAAGACACGTCGCCGCGTGACCCATTCGTTGTTCGTCCGTTCCCATAGTTGTTGGGTCCGGTTGCGTATCGATGTTCAAAGACATCGTTGGGCAGTAATTCCGGGTCTCTTCGACCAACGATATGGTCTCTCCCCAAGAGTCCCAAGAGTCCCCCTCCGGGAGTGAGGGTGAGGGTGAGGTTGGTGATCCAGTAGTGTTGTGTGGACCAGTAATTTCGCGTCTCTTCGACCAACGGTATGGTCTCTCCCCAAAAGTCCCAAGAGTCTTCCTCCGGGAGTGAGGGTGAGGGTGAGGTTGGTCGCGCCACCGCGTGACCCTGTTATCCATGGGTTTCCACCCATGTTTTCCTTGAAAGGAAATTGCTTTAGTATTGAACTGTTGTACGGTGATTTGTTTCCAGCCACTCGCTGAGCTTGTAGATCACCCCTCGCATACTATTTCTTTTTGAGGGGCAGTGTTGGGCGTGGAGCTGGAGCTTCCCTGTGGTGTGGTCTTATGAGCGTGGAACGTTCTGTTCGGTGGGTGGCGAGTGCAAGGTTGTCAGCAGTCCTAGAGTCATTTTATGTATTGTAAATCATGCATGTGGAACATGTTGTATTTTATTTAGTCTAGACTTGGCTCTGATAGGACAGTGATTGGGTATTCGAGTCTGTAATAATGTTTTTGGTTTACAGAAATTATTGATATCTTATGCTTCCTCTTTTCAGTTGAGTTATCAGTTATCATTGGTTTGCCAGCTTGTGTATTGTTTATTGGAGTCATTATTGATCTCTTGTACTTGATAGCTGATATTTCATTATTGTCACATCTCGGGGACGGCAGCCCTGGGGCGTGACATGCAGATATACTCAAACAAGTGCTACAAAGATGCAGGGAATTTTCACTTAAGATGAACCCAAAGAAATGTCGCTTCGGTGTCTCTTCCGGGAAGCTCTTGGGGTTCATGGTAAGCAAAAGGGGGATTGAAGTTGATCCAACTAAAGCAAGGGCCATTGCCCAAATGCCCCCACCCAAGAACTTAAAGGAATTGAGAGGACTCATCGGTTGGCTGCAATTCATCAAGAGATTTATCTCACAACATGCCGAACGATGCCGCCCCTTTTATAAACTACTAAAAGGGGGAGTTAAGTTTAACTGGGATAACGAATGCCAAAAGGCCTTCGATAGCTTAAAGAAATACCTCCTTAATCCCCCAGTCCTCTCATCCCCGGTACCCGGACGACCCCTACTTCTTTATGTAGCAGCAACGGAGGAGGCCAATGGTGTTGTGCTTGCACAACATGATGACACAGGAAGGAAAGAAAAGGCTGTTTACTATCTAAGTAAGACACTAATTGAATATGAACAAGCCTACCCTCCCATAGAAAAGACTTGCTTAGCTTTAGTATGGGCTTCCCAGAAGCTACACCATTATTTTCTTGCCCACAAAGTCAAGTATTTTGCCAAAATAAACCCAGTAAGGTTCCTATTCGAGAAAGCTGTATTAACTGGTCACTTAGCCCGATGGCAAGTCCAGTTAAATGAGTTTGACATCACTTACGCCACTCAGAAGTCCATTATCCCTCTCCCTTATTACGAACCAGTGAGGACCGACTTCCTAGACGAAGAAATATTTGCACTCATCGAAGAGAAAGATAGGAAGACATGGACACTGTACTTCAACGGAGCAATTAATCAACAAGGGAGAGGGATAGGAATAGCATTAATCTCCCCCGAAGGCGTCATTATCCCAGGAGTGTTTCAACTCACATTCAACGCCACAAACAATATTACCAAATATGAAGGTCTGATAGCAGGTTTGAAGGTAGCTCTAGCCCTAGGGGTCAAAAATCTAGACATTATTGGAGACTCACTTTTAGTAATTCGCCAGACCCTAAAAAAGTGTCAGACCAGGGACCCAAAATTAAAACCATATAGAGAGCTAGCTATAATCCTATTGAAACAGTTCTGTAAAGTCACCCACATCTTTATACCTAGAACGGGTAATATTCTTGCAGACTCTTTAGCCTTTAGCCTCATCACTTGCCTTCCCCATATCCAGGAAATCTAAAACTGTCACTATTCAGAGACTAGAAACACCTGTCACCGAACTTCGAGATTGTAAAACTCAAAACCTCCTAAATCAACAAAACCAAACAGAAGGAATCACTAGTACCACAAAAATCCTAGCCCTTGATCTAGAAGATATGGATGATGGAAATCCATGGTACTTTGATATCAAAAACTACCTCGAAGACGGTTCATTTCCAGAATACGCTACCAACAGCGATCAGAAGATAATTAAAAGGATAGCGACCGAATACTGCCTCGAAGGGGGAATACTCTTTCGGGCATCCTTCAACAGGGAGTTACTCAGATGCCTAGACAATGAGGAAGCATAAACCATTATAGAAGAAGCTCACTCTGGAGTCTACGGAGGTCATATCAATGCTAAAATGCCGGCAAAAAAGGTACTAAGAATGGGCTATTACCGGCCCACACTCGAAGGGGATTGCAACAACTATGTTCGATGCTGTGTCCAATGTCAGACTCATGCCAACAAAATACATGCACCATCATCTTCCTTGCATCCCATGACTTCACCATGGCCATTTTCTATGTGGGCATTAGATGTAGTAGGACCATTCCGAGACACAGTAGAAAATACCACCCAAAAAGGTTTCATCCTCACTGCCACATAATATTTTACCAAATGGACCGAAGCCGAGTCCCATGTACTGATCAAAAGCTCCACCCTGGCCCATTTCGTTCATACCCATATCCTTGCATGGTTCGGCACCCCTAGAATGATCATAACAGATAATGGCCCAAAATTCATTTCCCAAGAATTCCGAGACATGTGTGATAAACACCACATAGAGCTTCATCACTCCACACCATATTACCCCCAGGGAAATGGACAAGCAGAAGCTACCAACAAAACCCTACTCAGGATCATAGAAAAGACAGTAGAAACCCACAAGGCTACTGACTGGCCCGACAAGTTGGTTGATGCTCTCTGGGCCTACCAGACCTCTATCCGAACACCCACTAGCCAGACCCCATATTCGCATTCGAGGTAGAGGCAGTAGTACCATACAAGATTCTTATCGCATCCTTAAGAGTAGTATTAGAAGAAAACCAACAGATCAAAGAAAGAAGAGAAGCGCTCCTGCTACGCCTCGAGCTATTAGATGAGAAAAGATTAAGAGCCGCAGACCACGCCTAGGCCTACCAGAGGAGGGTGGCAAGGGCATTCGAAAAGAAGGTAATAGAGAGAAAATTTAAAATTGGGGAGCTAGTACTTAAGCAAATCATGCCATCAAGACAGCCCCACCCAAGAGGCAAGCTGCAACCCACATGGGAGGGACCCTATGTGATCACCCATGCCTACTCCGGGAATGCCTACCGCTTGGTGGATGCCAAAGGAGTCGAAGTCTCAGGTTCGTGGAATGCACTTTATCTAAAGAAATTCCATGCATAAAACTCTCAATACTTGAGAAATATTATTCTTCCTTCCTGCGATTTTCAGTGTTTAACACCTGATGATAGAATTATAAGACTCTCAAAGATAACTTGTGTTTTATTTGAACTCATATATTCACCACTCATACCACTTTCATCACACCAGTATGACTTAGGAATTGGTTTATCTGATAAAAGGAAAAATTGCCTACCCTGTAGACTGGGACAATTTTTTAAACCCAAAGCATCTCCCCTTATTCTCGCCCTCACTCGTATCAACCCAAAGGCAAAATGAGGAATTACCTGGACCTGGCATATGTCCCAAAACTGGCTCTGGCACTATGTAAACACTTCTAGAGGGAAGCAGAAAAGAACAGGGGTGAAAAACAAAAAAGTGCCCCCCCCACTCAAAACAAAAAAAAAGGAAAGGCAATGAGAGGTCAAAGATCAAAACAACACCCAGACAATGGGTTAAATCCTCTATTTTAGCAGGCGCAAACGCCTTTACGCACAGTATATGCTGAACAAAAGGCTATACTAGTACACATCCAAACAAACGGATTGTACTCTCCACCCAAAACATGGGTATATGCCCGGCGGGCTATACTCTCCACCCAAATAAGGAAGTGGTAAAAAGAAGAAAGCCAGAGGGACCTAGAAAGTAAGACATATGCCAGACTGGGACAATTCTAAAATATTGCCCAAAAGGAAGATATTACTCTTACCCCATTCACCCCCACCCTTTTATTTCTTTATATGGAGTTGGAATTGAACTATGTCTACTAGGAAAGGTGAAATTTCAACCAAAGGAAGACCTTTTCCTATGTTTACAACATCACACACTCACATGAGTTCACTTAAAGACTTGTCTATCTAAAGGAAGCTTATTTGACTTAAATCGTGGTGCATTCAGGGATTTCCCAGCATGTTTAGAATAATATGATCAAGCATTTGAGAACCATGAACTTGAAGAACTGACACCTGAAGCCAACACCTTTCAAATACAATCCTGGTTTGGACATAGGTGACCACAAGGACCCTTCTTCAAGGACTTAATGGCATCTTTTACTTTAGGAAATTGAAAACATTGCCCTCCCACATAAAAGATCCTTTGAAAAATTAAAATGCTCCCTTATGTCACTCACACTCATCCATAAGATTGTATTTTCCTTTTCCAAACATTTAGGCATTCAATTTTCTCAAAATACCACAACTGACTCCCACACCAAAAGAAAATTGCCCTTATTACTTTTATTTCATACCCTTCCACGCACATTTGAGAAAAAAAACTGCCCCACTCTCATACACACCTGAGACTTTTCCATTCTCACATATTCTGACACTTAGAGTCACCTAGGCTCCCTCCTTTTTATGCCGGACATGGCTTCTCACACTTTTTTCCTTGCTTTACTTTAAATTACCTTAGATGGGTTGTAGGTGTCACGCCCCAGGGCGGCCGTCCCCAAGACGTGGCAATAATGAAATATCAGCTATCAATACCTGAGGTCAACAAAGACTCCAACAACAACACACAAGGTGGCAAAGCAATGATAATGATAACTGACTGAAAAGCGGAAGCATAAGATATCAACAATGTCTGTAAACCAAAAACATTATTACATACTCGAATACACAATCACTGTCCTGTGAGAGCCAAGCCTAGTCCAAATAAAATACAACCTGTGTCACATGCACTATTTACAATACATAAAATGACTCTAGGACTGCTGGCAGCCTCACACTCACTACGCGCCGGAAGAACGCTCCACGCCCCTAACACCACGCCACAGGAAAGCACCAGCTCCACGCCCAACACTGCCCCTGAAAAGAAACAGTATGCGAGGGGTGAGCTACAAGCTCAGTGAGTGGCTGGAAACCAATCACCATACAACAGTTCAATACTAAAGCAATTTCCTTTCAAGGAAAACATGGGTGGAAACCCATGGATAACAGGGTCACACGGCGGCGCGACCAACCTCACCCTCACCCTCACTCCCGGAGGGAGACTCTTGGGTCTCTTGGGGAGAGACCATACCGTTGGTCGAAGAGACTCGGAATTACTGGTCTACACAATGCTACTGGATCATCTACATCGGGATAACTGCCCAACGATGTCTTTGAACATCGATACGCAACCGGACCCAACAACTATAGGAACGGACGAACAACGAACGGGTCACGCGGAGATGTGTCTTCACCTCATCCTTACCCTTTAGAGGTGACATAGGACTTTTGGAAGAGACTGCTCTACACCCTCGGTCCACCGGTAGCCCTTTCCCCGAGTAGTCTACCTGGTATACTCTCACGATCAGTACGCTTCCGAACGCATCGGTAGTACCTACAGATGGGAGCCCTCTGTCAGGAAATCTTTTCCAATGCCGGGGAGTTCCTACACGGATCCAACGAAGGGGAGAACGATTCCACGCTCGCAATATCATTCGTTAGCCCTCTCTTGGGTAGCCTCTACCTGGTATACCCCCCATGATCAGTACATCTTGCCGCATGCATCGATAGTACATACAGGTGGGGGGCCCTCTGTCAAGATAGCTATAACCCGGGCCGCTTCAACACGGAAGACATTGGGAGGAAACACTCCATGTTCGCAAAGCGAACCCAATGGAAAAACAACTACTCTCGATAATCACATATCGATAATATCAAATACTATTGTACTCCCACACGGTTGCGTCGCTCGGACACAAGGGGGTTGCCTCTGCTCTCACGCAGAAATAATCCAAAGGCACATAACCCAACTGGCGGTTCATATACTCGCCTAGCACGGGTAGGCCTAGCTTAATGCCACAACTACCGGCTTAACAAAACCGATAAGATAATGAATTCTCCTAAATTCCAAACAAGTGCATCGCTCGGATGCACGGGGGCGATTACATCGCTAGCGCTCTAACTAATAAGGTACAACCCGACAACGGGTCATACCCACGCCTATTTCAGATAGGCCTAATCAGTTTTAACCTGCGCATATATATCCAGGAGAATTATATCTTAGTTATGTACATGAACTACATGCACGATAACCTATCAAATAATTATAGGGATACTCCCTAACATGGATTTACATCATAATAAATCATACAACATGCATACATGGCCATTAATCACATAAGCACACAAGGCATAACTTAAGCATGCGTTGGATATCACCAACTTAAAAGGTAAGGGTCAAGTGCAAATCTCGCGCACTTAACAGGTGCATGCCAATATTCCAAACGAACCTGAGTCGAGTAGGAAATCGCATCTACTTACTCAGTTCGTGCAGAGGGAGAGGGCGAGAGATCATCATCTCATGAAGTTGGTCATAGCCTTGCCTCATTAGCATGTGCCCAACAACTACACCACGCCCTCGAGTCTTATTGCAAGGAATATTAGGCAGGTGCCTGTTATTAACCCAGACTTAATCATGCTGGATATTCCAATTAATATGGTGGGAGTAGTATTACAATACTACCTAAGGCATGCCATATTCTATACATCTATACACATTACACAATACATGCCCATACTAGAGGGGCATGCGATACAGTCATTCATACATGGATATAATACGTGCAATATAAGCCTAGCATGCAAGATATCTAACTACTTATCTAATTAAGTAGTATAGTCAGGGTGCCCAACGGATGCGCGACGCACGACTACGTGCATCCAACGCTTCCCGAAGGGTTGGATCAAACCACTCACCGATACCTGGATCGCCGCGCGTCCGGTCTACGAGATCTGCAAAACACAACCAATGATCCATAATTAAATTATGGAACCTCCTATCACACATATAAGCCTACTTCATGAAGACCCTAACCCCTGATACTTCCATATTATCACACAAGACACATGCAAACAACTCCTTGACACTCAACCAAACAAAACTGCCAAACCTGCTGCAACCAGCCCTACTAATGGATCTCCACAGCACCCAATACACTTCCAAAAATTATGCAATAAAATGTGCACATTCTCTGATATGCTGGGATCATAATCCATGAAGACATTAGAACCTAATTTTTCCTCTACAAGCCCGAAATAAATTATTTTCAGAAGCAAGTCAATTCCTACGCGAATCTGGACAGGCCATGCAAAACAGGTTCTAACTTACACCACAGATATCATAATGACCCCAAATTTCATATATAACAACTAGACGCATAGATGATCATGTCATATGAAGACATGATCATGTCATATGAAGACATTATCCTAAAAAAGTGTCTCTAAATACTAGATGCACTGGGATCTTTAAAAAACAGAGTGCTGCCTTACCAAAACAGCGGGAAGGAAAGTTCTCGACACACCCACGACCACCTCAACCCCCACCACAACTACCACCACCTCATCAGCATCTCCTCAAGCCCTTCATGGCAGAAAACAGGGGTGCAAAGGGGCATGAGAAGGGGATAGAGAGAAGAGAAACAACAACAACAACAACAACAACACATACTCACCCTTTCTCACTCTTTCTTGTGCTTCTGCTTCATCTTTTCCTTCAATTGCTTCTTCCTCCTCCTTCACACACAAAAAGGAGAAAAAAAGAGACCAAGAGAGGGAGAGAAGGTGTTCCACGAAATGGGAGAGAGGGGGAGAGAGAGAGAGAGAGAGAGCAAAAAAGTCATTTTCATGCCCAAATAGTCCCTCGGGATGACCTTAAGGGGGGGGGGTGAGGTTAGGGTTAGGCTCACCCACTCACATATCAAATAACCAACGGTTTCTTCATCCCCAAGCAAGGTGGGGTTAAGGTTACCAAGGGTCACCACATCCCCAAAATATCTCACACTATTCGACCAACCAGGAACTCTCAAAACCCGGATACGGTTCGGAACTACATATTTTTCAAAACGTTACCGGAATTCGATGAAATTTTTATGGGTAGTACGAAACAGTACCAGGACCCATAATATGCAGTTAGATTTCCAATCAGAGTACTCCAACTCTCGCAGGTGGCTAAAAGCCAAAATTTTAGCGACTCCGATCGAAAAAAAAAAGGCCCTGAATGACCCAGATGCGACCAAGGCTTAACCAAAATGGCTCCAAATGACACAGGCATAACAGTAGCCCTTGACAATTCGAACAAGAAGGGCTCGAAAGTCAGTGCAGGGGTACAATCCAGACAGATTTAACACTTGGCTTGGTCCATGGAAGGAATGTTTCTACGGGTTTTAAAGGTTCACAAAGCACCGGGGAAAACTTTCAGCACCAGTGGACAAAAACAGAAGCAGGAAATTGTCCCAGGCCAGGGGCGGCTAAGCAAATCTAGCCGCCTGACACCAGACGGCTGAAAGTAACAAGCCGGCGCCCTACAAGTAAATTATGCCTGTCTAGGGGCAGCTAAATAAATCTAGCCGCCCCTCATCAGACGGCTAAGAATAAGTAGCCGCCCCTCACCTGCTGCCCACTCTACACTGTCAGTCCCATTGACAATCAACTCTTCAAACCTTTGAGACCTATTAGGAATATTTCTTTCTAAAAACTGCATACACGTATTTTATACACATATACGTTCATAAAACCTGTATAAATATGCTTTAAAAACAACTGTATTTTAAAATCATGTGTTCATCCATGAATCAAACTTACAAAACCAACATTTATTCGCTCACATACACATCCACCTAAATTAAAAGACCTTCCAAACATACATGATGACGGCCGCCCTGGGGCGTGACAACATACATGATGACCTGAAAAATGAGCAAAAAGACCTATTGAACTTGTGAAACTCCCTGATTGATGTTATGATCACCAGATGTGGTCCTATATTTCTGAAGGCATGCAATAAATGGCTAAATCTAAATATTCAAGACTATCGATAATGAGACTTTCAAAGCCATTATTGAGAGATGGTCCTGAAGACCTAAATTTTATATATGCCTTCACTTAATTTTGAGATATTGACATTATTATTTAGAATTGAAATGTCTTTATCTTTATTATTTTGCATCATGATATTTTTTTATTTTTTAGGATTATTTAATGGTTAATTTATTAAAATATTTATCCTATTTTGAATGACTAAATTTTATTATCCATTTTAAAGGTATGGATCGGGAAGTCATAACAAATGATGACATTTGTCTAGTAGATAGTGCAACAACTCACACCATTCTGAAAAACAAGAAGTTTTTCACTGATTTGGTATGCAATGCAGCAAAGGTGTCCACCATTGCTGGACCAGTTAATATTATTGAAGGCTCCAGAAGAGCCCATGCGATATTACCAAATGGTACCCACCTATTCATCTAGAATGCACTATATTCAAGCAATTCTAAAAGAAATTTGCTTAGTTTTAAAGACATAAAGATGAACGGGTACCATATTGTGAAACAAGCAATGAAGGTAACAAAGAATTTCTCTCCATTACTTCTATTTTTGGAAGCCTGAAGCTTACACTAGAAAAATTCTCTGCACTATCCATGGGGTTATACCATACAACACTTAGCTTTGTAGAAACACACTCTGTCATGGGCCCGAAGCTCAATGATCCAAATACTTTAATATTATGGCACGACCGTTTGGGTCATCTTGGAGCCAACATGTTACGAAGGATTACGAATAATTCTAATGGACACTATGACAAACCAACACTTTACCCTACCTAGTGATTACATTTGTACCCCTTGCTCACAAGGTATACTTATCACTAGACCTTTTTTTCTTAAAATCGCACCTGAGTCTCCTTCTTTTTTTACAAAGAATCATCCATGGTGATATTTGTGGCCCAATTCACCCTCATAGCGGACCTTTCAAATATTTTATGGTTTTAATTGATGCATCTACTCGTTGGTCACATCTTTGCTTACTCTATACTCGTAATTTGGTATTTGCTAGTTTACTTGCTCAAATTATTAAACTTAGAGCACATTTTCCTAATCATTACATTAAGTCCATTCGATTAGATAATGCAGAAGAATTTACTTCTCAAATTTTTTATGATTATTGTCTATCACAAGGTATTGATATTCAAAACCCAGTCCCCCATGTTCACACACAAAATGGTCTAGCAGAATCTCTGATCAAACGTTTGCAACTTATTGCAAGACTTTTACTCATGCAATCCAAATTACCTGTGTCTGCTTGGGGACATGCTATCTTGCATCATGCTAAGTTAATTAAATTCCTGATGCATTCATTGATGCAGCAAAAGTGACCAAATCTCGTGTACCAACTTTGGCTCCCCCAAAACAACAAACTTGGTGGCAAATGAATCTATTGCACGCCAAAAGCGTGGAAGACTTATAGGTTTTAAAGATTCAGCTCCCCCAAAAGCGTGTCTACGTGGAAAATTGGTGCTTGGGTTGAAAAAGTGTTTTTTTAAATAGGTTGAAAAAATAGTTTCTCGACAAAAACTGGTGTTTGGGTCAAAAAGTGGGATTTGTGTAAAAAGAAAAAGGAATGCGTGTGCGTCGAAAACTCTTGTTTTGTGTCCCAAAATGCGGTTTGGGTCCAGAAAATGATGTTTTAGCCGAAAAGGTGAAGATTGGGTCGTAAAATGGTTTTTCGGCTGAAAAATGTGGTTTGGGTGGAAAAAATGGCATTTTGGTTGCCGAAAAAAAATGCAGTTTCGGTCAATAAGGTGTTTCGTTCGAAAAATGAGGTTTCGATCCGAAAAAATGGGTACTTGATCGAAAAAACTGCGTTTGGGTCGAAAATGGTAGTTGGGTAGAAAAATAGTGTTTTCCTTATTTTGGTGAAAAATGGTATTTGCATTGAAAAATGGTGTTCGGTCTGTAAAATGGTGTTTTTTTTTCATTTGGGTCAAAAATATGGTTTTGGGACAAAAAGTGGTGCTTGGGTCAAAAGGCGGTGTTTGGATGAGTAAAATGAATGGTGTTTGGGTCAAGAAAATGGCGTTTTTCTTATTTGGGATTTAAAAATCGGTGTTTTGGTTTAACAAATGGAGCTTCCGTTACGTGGGGTCAAAAAATGGTTTTTGGACAGAAACTGGAGTTTGAGTAGATAACCGCTGGTTTGGGTCGAAAAATACTTTTTGGGGGAGAGAAAATGGTGTTTTGGCCGAAAACCATGGGTATTTTTGGTCGAAAAAACAGTGTTTGGGTCCAAAATTGTAGTTGGGAAGAAAAAACAGGGATTTTGTGATTTTGGAGAAGAAAAAATGGTATTTGCAATGAAAATTGGCCTTTGGGTAGGTAATATGGTATTTTTTTTTTTGGGTCAAAAATAAGGTATTGGGACAAAAAGCGGTGCTTGGGTCGAAAGGTCGTTTTCGGCCATGTAAAGTGGTTTTTGGGTCAGGAGGAGAATGGATTTTTGGTCGAAAAATATTGTCCCCATCGACAAGAATTGTTTCGTTGAAAAGGAAAAAATGTAATCTGCATCGAAAAAGGGAATTGGCATTAAGAATAGTGTTTTCAATATTTTGGTAAAACAAAAACGGTGTATTGACTCTCCTGGATTGATTGCTGATATCATGTATACCCTTGCCGCGTCCCGGGGACGGCCGCCCTGGGGCGTGACACCCTCACTCCCGAAGGAGACTCTTGGGACTCTTGGGGAGAGACCATACCATTGGTCGAAGAGACCCCGAATTACGGGTCTACACAACAATACTGGATCATCTATATCTAGATAACTGCCCAACGATGTCTTTGTACATTTATACGCAACCGGACCCAACAACTATGGGAACTGACGAACAACGAATGGGTCACGCGGCGACGTGCCTTCACCTCATCCTCACCCTCACCCTTTAGAGGTGACATAGGACTTTTGGAGAGATTAGAATCCTCTACACCCTTGGTCCACCGGTAGCCCTTTCCCCGGGTAGCCTCTACCTGGTATACTCCCACGATCAGTACGCTTCCGAACGCATCGGTGGTACCTACGGATGGGAGCCCTCTGTCAGGACAGCTTTTCCAACGCTGGGAAGTTCCTACATCGGATCCAACGAAGGGGAGAACGATTTCACACTCGCAATATCATTCGTTAGCCCTCTCCCGGGTAGCCTCTACCTGGTATACCCCAATGATCAGTACATTTTGCCGCATGCATCGATAGTACCTACAGGTGGGCGACCTCTGTAAGGGACAGCTACAACCTATGCTGCTTCAACATGGACGACATTGGAAGGAAACACTCCATGTTCACAAAGCGAACCCAATGGAAAAACAACTACTCTCGATAATCACATATCGATGATAGCGAATACTATTGTACTCCCACACGGTTGCGTTGCTCGGACACAAGAGGGTTGCCTCTGCACTCACGCAGAAATAATCCCAAGGCACATAACCCAACAAGCGGTTCATATACACGACTAGCACGGGTAGACCTAGCTTAATGCCACAACTACCGGCATAACAAAATCGATAAGATAATGAATTCTCCTGAATTCCAAACGAGTGCATCGCTCGGATGCACGGGTGCGATTACATCGCTAGCGCTCTAACTAATAAGTTACGACCCGACAACGGGTCATACCCACGCCTATTTCAGGTAGGCCTGAACAGCTTTAACATGCGCATATATATATATATATCCAGGAGAATCATATCTAGTTATGTACATGAACTACATGCACGATAACCTATCAAATAATTATAGGGATACTCCCTAACATGATTTTACATCATAATAAATCATACAATATTTGGGTCACTTCCATGCCCAAATAGTGTTTAGGGGTGACCAAAAGGGGGTGGTGAGGTTTGGATTAGGCTCACCCACACTCAACCACTTATTTTTGGTTTATTGGGAAGCGTGCGGAGAAGCACCACACACTCGAAAATATCTCACCCACCGAAACCCAGTAACGGCCAAACCTGGAAGCGATTCAGAATTGCATATTTTTCAAAACGTTACCGGAATTCGGTGAAATTTTTATGGGTAGTACTAAACGGTACCAGGACCCATAATATGCAGTTAGATTTCCAATTAGAGTACTCTAACTCCCGCAGGTGGCTAAAAGCCAAAATTTTAGCGACTCCGATCGTAAAGGCCTTGAATGACCCAGATGTGACCAAGGCTTAACCGAAATGGGTCCAAATGACACAGGCATAACATTTGGGTAGGTAAAATGGTATTTTTTTTTTGGGTCGAAAATATGGTATTGGGAAAAAAAATGGTGCTCGGGTCGAAAGGTCTTGTTCAAACATGTGAAGTGGTGTTTGGGTCAGCAGAATGGATTTTAGGCTGACAAGTGTTGTCCCCTTCGAAAAGAAGTGTTTCGTTGAAAAAAATAAATGTAATCTGGGTCAAAATTGGCATTTGGCTTTAAGAATAGTGTTGTCCCCATCAATATTTCGCTAAAACAAAAACGGTGTCTACGTGGATCGAAAATTGGTGCGTGGGTTGAAAAGGAGTTTGTTTAAATTGGTTGAAAAAACTGTTTCTCGACAAGAACAGGTGTTTTGGTCAAAAAAAAAAGTGGGATTTGTGTAAAAAGAAAAAAGAATGCGTGTGCGTCGAAAAACTATTGTTTTTGTTTCTCAAAATGCCGTTTGGGTCGAAGATGGTAATTGGGTAGAAAAATAGTGTTTTCTTTATTTTGGTGAAAAAATGGTATTTGCATCGAAAAAGGGTGTTCGGGTCTGTAAAATGGTGTTTTTTTTTTATTTGTGTCAAAATATGGTTTTGGGACAAAAAGTGGTGCTTGGGTCGAAAGGCGGTGTTTGGATAGTAAGTAAAATGGTGTTTGGGTCTAGAAAATGGCGTTTTCCTTATTTGGGAGTTGAAAATCGGTGTTTTGGTTGAACAAATGGAGCTTTCGTTATTTGGGGTCAAAAAATGGTTTTCGGACAGAAACTAGAGTTTGAGTCGATAACCGCTAGTTTGGGTCGCAAAATGCTTTTTGGGGAGAGGGAGAATGGCTTTCTGGCAGAAAATCATGGGTATTTTTGGTCGACAATACCGTGTTTGGGTCGAAAATGGTAGTTGGGAAGAAAAACAGGGATTTTGTTATTTCGGAGAAGGAATGGTATTTGCATTGAAAATTGGCCTTCGGGTAGGTAAAATGGTATTTTTTTTTTTTGTCGAAAATATGGTATTGGGACAAAAAGCGGTGCTCGGGTCGAAAGGTCGTGTTCGGACATGTAAAGTGGTGTTTGGGTCAGGAGAATGGATTTTCGGTCGAAAAGTGTTGTCCCCTTCGAAAAGAAGTGTTTCGTTGAAAAAAATAAATGTAATCTGGTTCGAAATTGGCATTTGGCTTTAAGAATAGTGTTTTCAATATTTCGGTAAAACAAAAACGGTGTCTACGTGGATGGAAAATTGGTGCTTGGGTTGAAAAGGAGTTTTTTAAAATAGGTTGAAAAAACAGTTTCTCGACAAAAACTAGTGTTTGGGTCAAAAATGGGCTTTGTGTAAAAAGAAAAAGGAATGCGTGTGCGTCAAAAGCTCTTGTTTTGTTTCCCAAAATATGGTTTGGGTCCAGAAAATGATGTTTTGGCTGAAAAGGTGAAGATTGGATCGTAAAATGGTTTTTCGGCAAAAAAATGTGGTTTCGGTGGAAAAAATGGCGTTTTGGCCGAAAAAAATGATGTCTCGGTCGGAACGTTGTGTTTCTCTTGAAAAATGATGTTTGGTTCGAAAAATGGTGTTTCCGTAAAAAAACAAATTGTGTTTTCATTCTTTGGGTATAGAAGTTTCTTTTACGTTAAAAGTTGGTCTCTGGGTTGAAATGACGGAGCTTTCGTTATTTTGGGGTCAAAAAATTGTTTCCGTATGGAAACCGGAGTTTGAGTCGGAAACTTCGGGTTTGGGGCCCAAAATGCTGTTTGGGGATGAGAAAATGGTGTTTCGGCTGAAAAAAAATGCAGTTTGGGTCTATAAGGTGTTTCGTTCGAAAAATGAGGTTTCGATCCAAAAAAATGGGTACTCGATCGAAAAAACTGCGTTTGGGTCGAAGATGGTAGCTGGGTGGAAAAACAGTGTTTTCTTTATTTTGGTGAAAAAATGGTATTTGCATCGAAAAAGGGTGTTCGGGTCTGTAAAATGGTGTTTTTTTTTTTATTATTTGTGTCAAAATATGGCATTGGGACAAAAAGTGGTGCTTGGGTCGAAAGGCGGTGTTTGGATAGTAAGTAAAATGGTGTTTGGGTCAGGAAAATGGCGTTTTTCCCTATTTGGGAGTTTAAAATCGGTGTTTTGGTTGAACAAGCGGATCTTTCGTTATTTGGGGACAAAAAAATGGTTTTCGGAAAGAAACTGGAGTTTGAGTCGATAACCGCTGGTTTGGGTAGCAAAATGCTTTTTGGGGGAGAGAGAATGGTTTTCTGGCTGAAAATCATGGGTATTTTTGGTCGACGAGACCGTGTTTGGGTCGAAAATGGTAGTTGGGAAGAAAAACAGGGATTTTGTTATTTCGGAGAAGGAATGGTATTTGCATTGAAAATCGGCCTTTGGGTAGGTAAAATGGTATTTTTTTTTTGTTGAAAAATGGTACTGGGACAAAATGTGGTGCTCGGGTCGAAAGGTCGTGTTCGGACATGTAAAGTGGTGTTTGGGTCAGGAGAATGGATTTTCGGTCGAAAAGTGTTGTCCCCTTCGAAAAGAAGTGTTTCGTTGAAAAAAATAAATGTAATCCGGTTCGAAATTGGCATTTGGCTTTAAGAATAGTGTTTTCAATATTTCGGTAAAACAAAAACGGTGTCTACGTGGATGGAAAATTGGTGCTTGGGTTGAAAAGGAGTTTTTTAAAATAGGTTGAAAAAACAGTTTCTCGACAAAAACTGGTGTTTGGGTCAAAAAGTGGGCTTTGTGTAAAAAGAAAAAGGAATGCGTGTGCGTCGAAAAACTCTTGTTTTGTTTCCTAAAATGCGGTTGGATCCAGAAAATGATGTTTTGGCTGAAAAGGTGAAGATTGGATCGTAAAATGGTTTTTCGGCAGAAAAATGTGGTTTGGGTGGAAAAAATGGCGTTTTGGCCGAAAAAATGATGTCCCCGTCGGAATGCTGTGTTTCTCTAGAAAAATGATGTTTGGTTTCCAAAAATGGTGTTTCGGTAAAAAAAACAAATTGTGTTTTCATTCTTTGGGTATAGAAGTTTTTTTTATGTTAAAAGTTGGTCTCTGGGTTGAAATGATGGAGCTTTCGTTATTTTGGGGTCAAAAAATTGTTTCCGTTCAGAAACTGGAGTTTGAGTCGGAAACTTCGGGTTTGGGGCCCAAAATGCTGTTTGGGGGTGAGAAAATGGTGTTTCGGCCGAAAAAAAATGCAGTTTGGGTCGATATGGTGTTTCGTTCAAAAAATGAAGTTTCGATCCGAAAAAATGGGTACTTGATCGAAAAAACTGCGTTTGGGTTGAAAATGGTAGTGGGTAGAAAAATAATATTTTCTTTATTTCGGTGAAAAAATGGTATTTGCATTGAACAATGGTTTTTGGGTCTGTAAATGGTGTTTTTTTTTTTTTTTTTGAGTCAAAATATTGTTTTGGGACAAAAAGTGGTGCTTGGGTCGAAAGGCGGTGTTTGGATAGTAAGTAAAATGGTGTTTGGGTCTAGAAAATGGCGTTTTTCCTATTTGGGAGTTTAAAATCGGTGTTTTGGTTGAACAAGCGGATTTCGTTATTTGGGGCCAAAAAATCGTTTTCGGAAAGAAACTGGAATTTGAGTCGATAACCGCTGGTTTGGGTAGCAAAATGATTTTTGGGGGAGAGAGAATGGTTTTCTTGCTGAAAATCATGGGTATTTTTGGTCGACGAGACCGTGTTTGGGTCGAAAATGGTAGTTGGGAAGAAAAACAGGGATTTTGTTATTTCAGAGAAGGAATAATGGTATTTGCACTGAAAATTGGTTTTTGGGCAGGCAAAATGGTATTTTTTTTTTCTTTGGGTCGAAAATATGGTACTGGGACAAAAATTGGTGCTCGGGTCGAAAGGTCGTGTTCGGACATGTAAAGTGGTGTTTGGGTCAGGAGAATGGATTTTCGGTCGAAAGGTGTTGTCCCCTTCAAAAAAAAGTGTTTCGCTGAAAAAAAAAATGTAATCTGAATCGAAAATGGCATTTGGCTTGAAGAATAGTGTTTTCAATATTTCGGTAAAGCAAAAACGGTGTCTACGTGGATGGAAAATTGGTGCTTGGGTTGAAGAGTTTTTTAAATAGGGTAAAAAACCAGTTTCTCGACAAAAATTGGTGTTTGGGTCAAAAAGTGGGATTTGTGTAAAAAGAAAAAGGAATGTGTGTGCGAAAACTCTTGTTTTGTTTCCCAAAATGCGGTTTGGATCCAGAAAATGATGTTTTGGCCGAAAAGGTGAAGATTGGGTCGTGAAATGGTTTTTCGGCTAGAAAAATGCGGTTTGGGTGGAAAAAATGGGGTTTTGGCCGAAAAAATGATGTCCCCGTCGGAATGCTGTGTTTCTCTAGAAAAATGATGTTTGGTTTCCAAAAATGGTGTTTCGGTAAAAAAAAAATTGTTTTCATTCTTTGGGTATAGAAGTTTCTTTTGTTAAAAGTTGGTCTCTGGGTTGAAATGACGGAGCTTTCGTTATTTTGGGGTCAAAAAATTGTTTCCGTTCGGAAACCGGAGTTTGAGTCGGAAACTTCGGGTTTGGGGGCCAAAATGCTGTTTGGGGATGAGAAAATGGTGTTTCGGCCGAAAAAAAATGCAGTTTGGGTCGATAAGCTGTTCCATTCGAAAAATGAGGTTTCGATCCAAAAAAATGGGTACTCGATCGAAAAAACTGCGTTTGGGTCGAATATGGTAGTTGGGTAGAAAAATAGTGTTTTCTTTATTTTTGGTGAAAAAAATGGTATTTACATTGAACAATGGTTTTTGGGTCTGTAAATGGTGTTTTTTTTTTTTTGAGTCAAAATATTGTTTTGGGACAAAAAGTGGTGCTTGGGTCGAAAGGCGGTGTTTCGATAAGTAAAATGGTGTTTGGGTCAGGAAAATGGCGTTTTTCCCTATTTGGGAGTTTAAAATCGGTGTTTTGGTTGAACAAGCGGATCTTTCGTTATTTGGGGCCAAAAAATCGTTTTCGGAAAGAAACTGGAATTTGAGTCGATAACCGCTGGTTTGGGTAGCAAAATGATTTTTGGGGGAGAGAGAATGGTTTTCTTGCTGAAAATCATGGGTATTTTTGGTCGACGAGACCGTGTTTGGGTCGAAAATGGAAGTTGGGAAGAAAAACAGGGATTTTGTTATTTCGGAGAAGGAATGGTATTTGCATTGAAAATCGGCCTTTGGGTAGGTAAAATGGTATTTTTTTTTTTTTTATGTCGAAAAATGGTACTGGGACAAAAATTGGTGCTCGGGTCGAAAGGTCGTGTTCGGACATGTAAAGTGGTGTTAGGGGAATGGATTTTCCGAAAAGTGTTGTCCCCTTCGAAAAGAAGTGTTTCGTTGAAAAAATAAATGTAATCTGGTTCGAAATTGGCATTTGGCTTGAAGAATAGTGTTTCAATATTTCGGTAAAACCAAAACGGTGTCTACATGGAAAATTGGTGCTTGGCTGGAAAAGGAGTTTTTTTAAAAGAGGGTGAAAAAACAGTATTTCGACAAAAACTGGTGTTTGGGTCAAAAAGTGGGATTTGTGTAATAAGAAAAAGGAATGTGTTTGCGTCGAAAAACTCTTGTTTTGTTTCCCAAATGCGGTTTGGATCCAGAAAATGATGTTTTGGCCGAAAAGGTGAAGATTGGGTCGTGAAATGGTTTTTCGGCTAGAAAAATGCGGTTTGGGTGGAAAAATGGGGTTTTGGCCGAAACAAATGATGTCCCGGTCGGAACGTTGTGTTCTCTTGAAAAATGATGTTTGGTTCGAAAAATGGTGTTTCGGTAAAAAAAAATTGTGCTTTCATTCTTTGGGTATAGAAGTTTCTTTTGTTAAAAGTTGGTCTCTGGGTTGAAATGACGGAGCTTTCGTTATTTTGGGGTCAAAAAATTGTTTCCGTTCGGAAACCGGAGTTTGAGTCGGAAACTTCGGGTTTGGGGCCCAAAATGCTATTTGGGGTGGGAAAATGGTGTTTCGGCAAAAAAAAATGCAGTTCGGGTCGATAAGGTGTTTCGTTTGAAAAATGAGGTTTCGATCCGAAAAAATGGGTACCTGATCGAAAAAACTGCGTTTGGGTCGAAGGCGGTAGTCGGGTAGAAAAATAGTGTTTTCTTTATTTTTGGTGAAAAAAATGGTATTTGCATCGAGAAAGGGTGTTGGGGTCTGTAAAATGGTTTTTTTTTTTTATTATTTGTGTCAAAATATGGCATTGGGAGAAAAAGTGGAGCTTGGGTCGAAAGGCGGTGTTTGGATAGTAAGTAAAATGGTGTTTGGGTCAGGAAAATGGCGTTTTTCCCTATTTGGGAGTTTAAAATCGGTGTTTTGGTTGAACAAGCGGATCTTTCGTTATTTGTGGTCAAAAAATGGTTTTTGGACAGAAACTGGAATTTGAGTCGATAACTGTTGGTTTGGGTCGCAAAATGCTTTTTGGGGTGAGAGAGAATGGTTTTCTTGCTGAAAATCATGGGTATTTTTGGTCGACGAGACCGTGTTTGGGTCGAAAATGGTAGTCGGGAAGAAAAACAGGGATTTTGTTATTTCGAAGAAAAATGGTATTTGCATTGAAAATTGGCCTTTGGGTAGGTAAAATGGTATTTTTTTTTTTTATGTCGAAAAAATGGTACTGGGACAAAAATTGGTGCTCGGGTCGAAAGGTCGTGTTCGGACATGTAAAGTGGTGTTAGGGGAATGGATTTTCGGTCGAAAAGTGTTGTCCCCTTCGAAAAGAAGAGTTTTGTTGAAAAAAAAAAAATGTAATCTGGTTCGAAATTGGCATTTGGCTTGAAGAATAGTGCTTTCAATATTTCGGTAAAACAAAAACGGGTTTCTATGTGGAAAATTGGTGCTTTCGTTGAAAAGATGTTTATTTAAAGAGGTTGAAAAAACAGTTTTTTTGACAAAAACTGGTGTTTGGGTCAAAAAGTGGGATTTGTGTAAAAAGAAAAAGGAATACGTGTGCGTTGAAAAACTCTTGTTTTGTTTCCTAAAATGCGGTTTGGGTACAGGAAATGATGTTTTGGCCGAAAAAGTGAAGATTGGGTCGTAAAATGGTTTTTCGGCTAGAAAAATGCGGTTTGGGTGGAAAAAATGGCGTTTTGGCCGAAAAAATGATGTCCCCGTCGGAATGCTGTGTTTCTCTAGAAAAATGATGTTTGGTTCGAAAAATGGTGTTTCGGTCAGAAGAAATTGTGTTTTCATTATTTGGGTATAGAAATTGTGTTTACGTTAAAAGTTGGTCTCTGGGTTGAAATGACGGAGCTTTCATTATTTTGGGGTCAAAAAATTGTTTCTGTATGGAAACTTGAGTTTGAGTCGAAAACCTCGGGTTTGGGGCCCAAAATGCTATTTGGGGGGTGAGAAAATGGTGTTTCGACCGAAAAAAATGCATATTCGGTCGATAAGGTGTTTCGTTCGAAAAATGAGGTTTCGATATGAAAAATGGTACTTGATCGAAAAAACTGCGTTTGGGTCGAAAATGGTAGTTGGGTAGAAAAATAGTATTTTCGTTATTTTGGTGAAAAAATGGCATTTGCATCGAAAAGGAGGGTGTTCGGGGGTCTGTAAAATGGTTTTTTTTTTTTTATTATTTGTGTCAAAATATGGCATTGGGAGAAAAAGTGGAGCTTGGGTCGAAAGGCGGTGTTTGGATAGTAAGTAAAATGGTGTTTGGGTCAGGAAAATGGCGTTTTTCCCTATTTGGGAGTTTAAAATCGGTGTTTTGGTTGAACAAGCGGATCTTTCGTTATTTGGGGCCAAAAAATCGTTTTCGGAAAGAAACTGGAATTTGAGTCGATAACCGCTGGTTTGGGTAGCAAAATGATTTTTGGGGGGAGAGAGAATGGTTTTCTTGCTGAAAATCATGGGTATTTTTGGTCGACGAGACCGTGTTTGGGTCGAAAATGGAAGTTGGGAAGAAAAACAGGGATTTTGTTATTTCGGAGAAGGAATGGTATTTGCATTGAAAATCGGCCTTTGCGTAGGTAAAATGGTATTTTTTTTTTTTTTGTCGAAAAAATGGTACTGGGACAAAAATTGGTGCTCGGGTCGAAAGGTCGTGTTCGGACATGTAAAGTGGTGTTTGGGTCGGGAAAAGAATGGATTTTCGGTCGAAAAGTGTTGTCCCCTTCGAAAAGAAGTGTTTCGTTGAAAAAATAAATGTAATCTGGTTCGAAATTGGCATTTGGCTTGAAGAATAGTGTTTTCAATATTTCGGTAAAACAAAAACGGTGTCTACGTGGAAAATTGGTGCTTGGGTTGAAAAGGTGTTTTTTAAAACAGGGTGAAAAAACAGTTTTTCTAAAAAAACTGGTGTTTGGATCAAAAAGTGGAATTTGTGTTAAAAGAAAAAGGAATGTGCTATTGTCGAAAACTCTTGTTTTGTGTCCCAAAATGTTGTTTGGGTCCAAAAAATGATGTTTCGGCCGAAAAGGTGAAGATTGGGTCGTAAATGGTTTTTCGGCTGAAAAATGTGGTTTGGGTGGAAAAAATGGTGTTTTGGCCGGAAAAAATGATGTGCTGGTCGAAACGTGGTTTTTCCCTTGAAACTGATGTTTGGTTCGAAAAATGGTATTTCGGTTAAAAACAAATTCTGTTTTCATTCTTTGGCTATTGAAATTTTTTTACGTTAAAAGTTGGTCTCTGGGTTGAAATGACGGAGCTTTCGTTATTTTGGGGTCAAAAAATTGTTTCCGTTCGGAAACCGGAGTTTGAGTCGGAAACTTCGGGTTTGGGGCCCAAAATGCTATTTGGGGGGGTGAGAAAATGGTGTTTCGACCGAAAAAAATGCATATTCGGTCGATAAGGTGTTTCGTTCGAAAAATGAGGTTTCGATATGAAAAAATGGTACTTGTTCGAAAAAACTGCGTTTGGGTCGAAAATGGTAGTTGGGTAGAAAAATAGTATTTTCGTTATTTTTGGTGAAAAATGGTATTTGCATTGAAAAAGGGTGTTGGGGTCTGTAAAATGGTTTTTTTTTTTTATTATTTGTGTCAAAATATGGCATTGGGAGAAAAAGTGGAGCTTGGGTCGAAAGGCGGTGTTTGGATAGTAAGTAAAATGGTGTTTGGGTCAGGAAAATGGCGTTTTTCCCTATTTGGGAGTTTAAAATCGGTGTTTTGGTTGAACAAGCGGATCTTTCGTTATTTGGGGCCAAAAAATCGTTTTCGGAAAGAAACTGGAATTTGAGTCGATAACCGCTGGTTTGGGTAGCAAAATGCTTTTTGGGGGAGAGAGAATGGTTTTCTGGCTGAAATTCATGGGTATTTTTGGTCGACAAGACCGTGTTTGCGTCGAAAATGGTAGTTGGGAAGAAAAACAGAGATTTTGTTATTTTGGAGAAGGAATGGTATTTGCATTGAAAATTGGCCTTCGGGTAGGTAAAATGGTATTTTTTTTTTTTTTTATGTCGAAAAAATGGTACTGGGACAAAAATTGGTGCTCGGGTCGAAAGGTCGTGTTCGGACATGTAAAGTGGTGTTAGGGGAATGGATTTTCGGTCGAAAAGTGTTGTCCCCTTCGAAAAGAAGTGTTTCATTGAAAAAAAAAAATGTAATCTGGTTCGAAATTGGCATTTGACTTTAAGAATAGTGTTTTCAATATTTCGGTAAAACAAAAACGGTGTCTACGTGGATGGAAAATTGGTGCTTGGGTTGAAAAAGAGTTTTTTAAAATAGGTTGAAAAGACAGTTTCTCGACAAAAACTGGTGTTTGGGTCAAAAAGTGGGATTTGTGTAGAAAGAAAAAGGAATGCGTGTGCGTCGAAAAACTCTTGTTTTGTTTCCCAAAATGCGGTTTGGGTACAGGAAATGATGTTTTGGCCGAAAAAGTGAAGATTGGGTCGTAAAATGGTGTTTCGGCTGAAAAATGTGGTTTGGGTGGAAGAAATGTTGTTTTGGCCAAAAAAGTGATGTCTTGGTCGAAACATTGTGTTTCTCTTGAAAAATGATGTTTGGTTCGAAAAATGGTGTTTCGGTAAAAAAAACAAATTGTGTTTTCATTCTTTGGGTATAGAAGTTTCTTTTACGTTAAAAGCTCGTCTCTGGGTTGAAATGACGGAGCTTTAGTTATTTTGTGGTCAAAAAATTGTTTCCGTACGGAAATCGGAGTTTGAGTCGGAAACTTCGGGTTTGGGGCCCAAAATGCTGTTTGGGGATGAGAAAATGGTGTTTCGGGCAAAAAAAAAATGCTGTTTGGGTCAATAAGGTGTTTCGTTCGAAAAATGAGGTTTCGATTTGAAAAAATGGGTACTCGATCAAAAAAACTATGTTTGGGTCGAAAATGGTAGATGGGTAGAAAAATAGTGTTTTCTTTATTTTGGTGAAGAAATGGCATTTGCATTGAAAAAGAGCGTGTTTGGGGGTCTGTAAACTGGTGTTTTTTTTTTATTATTTGTGTCAAAATATGGTGTTGGGACAAAAAGTGGTGCTTGGGTCGAAATGCGGTGTTTGGATGGTAAGTAAAATGGTGTTTGGGTCAAGAAAATGGCGTTTTCCTTATTTGGGAGTTAAGAATCGGTGTTTTGGTTGAACAAGCGGATCTTTCGTTATTTGGGGCCAAAAAATCGTTTTCGGAAAGAAACTGGAATTTGAGTCGATAACCGCTGGTTTGGGTAGCAAAATGATTTTTGGGGGGAGAGAGAATGGTTTTCTTGCTGAAAATCATGGGTATTTTTGGTCGACGAGACCGTGTTTGGGTCGAAAATGGAAGTTGGGAAGAAAAACAGGATTTTTTGATTTTGGAGAAAAAATGGTATTTGCAGTGAAAATTGGCCTTTGGGTAGGTAATATGGTATTTTTTTTTTTTTGGTCGAAAAAATGGTACTGGGACAAAAATTGGTGCTCGGGTCGAAAGGTCGTGTTCGGACATGTAAAGTGGTGTTTGGGTTAGGAGAATGGATTTTCGGTCGAAAGGTGTTGCCTCCTTCGAAAAGAAGTGTTTCGCTGAAAAAAAAATGTAATATGGGTCGAAAATGGCATTTGGCTTTAGGAATAGTGTTTTCAATATTTCGGTAAAACAAAAACGGTGTCTACGTGGAAAATTGGTGCTTGGGTTGAAAAGGTGTTTTTTAAAACAGGGTGAAAAAACAGTTTTTCTAAAAAAACTGGTGTTTGGATCAAAAAGTGGAATTTGTGTTAAAAGAAAAAGGAATGTGCTATTGTCGAAAACTCTTGTTTTGTGTCCCAAAATGCGGTTTGGATCCAGAAAATGATGTATTGGCCGAAAAGGTGAAGATTGGGTCGTAAAATGGTTTTTCGGCTGAAAAATGTGGTTTGGGTGGAAAAAATGGCGTTTTGGCCGAAAAAATGATGTCCCCGTCGGAACGCTGTGTTTCTCTAGAAAAATGATGTTTGGTTCGAAAAATGGTGTTTCGGTAAAAAAAACAAATTGTGCTTTCATTCTTTGGGTATAGAAGTTTCTTTTACGTTAAAAGTTGGTCTCTGGGTTGAAATGACGGAGCTTTCGTTATTTTGGGGTCAAAAAATTGTTTCTGTATGGAAACCGGAGTTTGAGACGAAAACTTCAGGTTTGGGGCGCAAAATGCTGCTTGGGGTGGCAAAATGGTGTTTCGACCGGAAAAAAAACGCAGTTTGGGTCGATAAGTTGTTTCGTTCGAAAAATGAGGTTTCGATCCGAAAAAATGGGTACTCGATCGAAAAAACTGCGTTTGGGTCGAAAATGGTAGTTGGGTAGAAAAATAGTGTTTTCTTTATTTTTGGTGAAAAAAATGGTATTTGCATCGAGAAAGGGTGTTGGGGTCTGTAAAATGGTTTTTTTTTTCTTTTATTATTTGTGTCAAAATATGGCATTGGGAGAAAAAGTGGAGCTTGGGTCGAAAGGCGGTGTTTGGATAGTAAGTAAAATGGTGTTTGGGTCAGGAAAATGGCGTTTTTCCCTATTTGGGAGTTTAAAATCGGTGTTTTGGTTGAACAAGCGGATCTTTCGTTATTTGGGGCCAAAAAATCGTTTTCGGAAAGAAACTGGAATTTGAGTCGATAACCGCTAGTTTGGGTAGCAAAATGCTTTTTGGGGAGAGGGAGAATGGTTTTCTGGCAGAAAATCATGGGTATTTTTGGTCGACAATACCGTGTTTGGGTCGAAAATGGTAGTTGGGAAGAAAAACAGGGATTTTGTTATTTCGGAGAAGGAATGGTATTTGCATTGAAAATCGGCCTTTGGTAGGTAAAATGGTATTTTTTTTTTTATGTCGAAAAAATGGTACTGGGACAAAAATTGGTGCTCGGGTCGAAAGGTCGTGTTCGGACATGTAAAGTGGTGTTAGGGGAATGGATTTTCGGTCGAAAAGTGTTGTCCCCTTCGAAAAGAAGTGTTTCGTTGAAAAAAATAAATGTAATCTGGGTCAAAATTGGCATTTGGCTTTAAGAATAGTGTTGTCCCCATCAATATTTCGCTAAAACAAAAACGGTGTCTACGTGGATGGAAAATTGGTGCTTGGGTTGAAAAAGATTTTTTAAAATAGGTTGAAAAGACAGTTTCTCGACAAAAACTGGTGTTTGGATCAAAAAGTGGAATTTGTGTTATAAGAAAAAGGAATGTGTTTGCGTCGAAAACTCTTGTTTTGTGTCCCAAAATGCGGTTTGGGTCCAAAAAATGATGTTTTGGCCGAAAAGGTGAAGATAGGGTCGTAAAATGGTTTTTCGGCTACAAAAATGCGGTTTGGGTGGAAAAAATGGTGTTTTTGCCGAAAAAAATGATGTCCTGGTCGAAATATGGTGTTTCTCTTAAAAAATGATGTTTGGTTCAAAAAATGGTGTTTCGGTTAAAAACAAATTGTGTTTTCATTCTTTGGGTATAGAAATTTTTTTTACGTTAAAAGTTGGTCTCTGGGTTGAAATGACAGAGCTTTCGTTATTTTGGGGTCAAAAAATTGTTTCCGTATGGAAACTGGAGTTTGAGTCGAAAACCTCGGGTTTGGGGCCCAAAATGCTATTTGGGGGTGAGAAAATGGTGTTTCGGCCGAAAAAAATGCATATTCGGTCGATAAGGTGTTTCGTTCGAAAAATGAGGTTTCGATATGAAAAAATGGGTACTTGATCGAAAAAACTGCGTTTGGGTCGAAGGCGGTAGTCGGGTCGAAAGGCGGTGTTTGGATAGTAAGTAAAATGGTGTTTCGACCCAAGCTCCACTTTTTCTCCCAATGCCATATTTTGACACAAATAATAAAAGAAAAAAAAAACCATTTTACAGACCCCAACACCCTTTCTCGATGCAAATACAATTTTTTTCACCAAAAATAAAGAAAACACTATTTTTCAACCCAACTACCATTTTCGACCCAAACGCAGTTTTTTTGATCGAGCACCCATTTTTTCAAATCGAAACCTCATTTTTCGAACGAAACACCTTATCGACCCAAACTTCTTTTTTTTCGGCCGAAACACCATTTTCTCACCCCCAAACAGCATTTTGGGCCCCAAACCCAAAGTTTCTGACTCAAACTCCGGTTTTTGTACGAAAACAATTTTTTCACCCCAAAATAACGAAAGGTCCGTCATTTCAACCCAGAGACCAACTTTTAACGTAAAAGAAACTTCTATACCCAAAGAATGAAAACACAATTTGTTTTTTACCGAAACACCATTTTTCGTACCAAACATCATTTTTCAAGAGAAACACCATGTTTCGACCAGGACATCATTTTTTTCGGCCAGAACACCATTTTTTTTTCCAACCAAACCACATTTTTCAGCCGAAAAAACATTTTACGACCCTATCTTCACCTTTTCGGCCAAAACATCATTTTGTGGACCCAAACCGCATTTTGGGACACAAAACAAGAGTTTTCTACGCAAACAAATTCTTTTTTCTTTTTACAAAAATCTCACTTTTTGATCCAAACACCAGTTTTTGTAGAAAAACTTTTTTTTCACCCTGTTTTAAAAAACACCTTTTCCACCCAAGCACCAATTTTCCACGTAGACACCGTTTTTGTTTTACCGAAATATTGAAAACACTATTCTTAAAGCCAAATGCCATTTTCGACCCAGATTACATTTATTTTTTTCAACGAAACACTTCTTTTCGAAGGGGACAACACTTTTCGACCGAAAATCCATTCCCCTAACACCACTTTACATGTCCGAACACGACCTTTCGACCCGAGCACCCAATTTTTGTCCCAGTACCATTTTTTCGACCCAGAATAAAAAAAAAAAAACCATTTTACCCACCGAAAGGCCAATTTTCAATGCAAATACCATTCCTTCTCCGAAATAACAAAATCGCTGTTTTTCTTCCCAACTTCCATTTTCGACCCAAACACGGTCTCGTCGACCAAAAATACCCATGATCTTCAGCAAGAAAACCGTTCTCTCTCCCCCCAAAAAGCATTTTGGTACCCAAACCAGCGGTTATCGACTCAAATTCCAGTTTCTTTCCGAAAACGATTTTTTGGCCCCAAATAACGAAAGATCCGCTTGTTCAACCAAAACACCGATTTTAAACTCCCAAATAGGGAAAAACGCCATTTTCCTTACCCAAACACCATTTTACTTACTATCCAAACACCGCCTTTCGACCCAAGCTCCACTTTTTCTCCCAATGCCATATTTTGACACAAATAATAAAAGAAAAAAAAAACCATTTTACAGACCCCAACACCCTTTCTCGATGCAAATACCATTTTTTTCACCAAAAATAAAGAAAACGCTATTTTTCTACCCGACTACCGCCTTTGACCCAAACGCAGTTTTTTCGATCAAGTACCCATTTTTTCGGATCGGAACCTCATTTTTCGAACATAACACCTTACCGACCCAAACTGCGTTTTTTTCTGCTGAAACACCATTTTCTCACCCCCAAACAGCATTTTGGCCCCCAAACCCGAAGTTTCCGACTCAAACTCCGGTTTCCGAACGGAAACAATTTTTTGACCCCAAAATAATGAAAGCTCCCTCCTTTCAACCTAGAAACCAACTTTTAACGTAAACACAATTTCTATACCCAAATAATGAAAGGACCATTTTTTTTTATTCGAAACACAATTTTTCGAACCAAACATCATTTTTCAAGAGAAACACCACGTTTCGACCGGGACACCATTTGTTTCGGCCAAAACCCCATTCTTTCCACCCAAACCGCATTTTTCTAGCCGAAAAACCATTCCACGACCCAGTCTTCACCTTTTCGGCCAAAACATCATTTTCTGGGTCAAAACCGCATTTGGGAAACAAAACAAGAGATTTTCGACGCACACGCATTCCTTTTTCTTTCTACACAAATCCCACTTTTTGGCCCAAACACCAGTTTTTGTCGAGAAACTGTCTTTTCAACCTATTTTAAAAAACTCTTTTTCAACCCAAGCACCAATTTTCCATCCACGTAGACACCGTTTTTGCTTTACCGAAATATTGAAAACACTATTCTTCAAGCCAAATGCCAATTTCGAACCGGATTACATTTATTTTTTTCAACGAAACACTTCTTTTCGAAGGGGACAACACTTTTCGACCGAAAATCCATTCCCCTAACACCACTTTACATGTCCGAACACGACCTTTCGACCCGAGCACCAATTTTTGTCCCAGTACCATTTTTTCGACAAAAAAAAAAAACAAACCATTTTACCTACCCTAACACCAATTTTTCAATGCAAATACCATTTTTTCACCGAAATAACAAAATCACTATTTTTCTTACCAACTACCATTTTCGACCCAAACACGGTCTCGTCGACCAAAAATACCCATGATTTTCAGCAAGAAAACCATTCTCTCTCCCCCCAAAAAGCATTTTGGTACCCAAACCAGCGGTTATCGACTCAAATTCCAGTTTCTTTCCGAAAACGATTTTTTGGCCCCAAATAACGAAAGATCCGCTTGTTCAACCAAATCACCGGTTTTTAACACCCAAATAAGGAAAACGCCATTTTCTTGAACCAAACACCATTTTACTTATCCAAACACCGCCATTCGACCCAAGCACCACTTTTTGTCCAAAACCCATATTTTTTACCCAAATAAAAAAAAGAAACCATTTTACAAACCCGAACACCCTTTTTCAATGCAAAAACCATTTTTTCACCAAAATAAGGAAAACACTATTTTTCTACCCGACTACCGCCTTCGACCCAAGCGCAGTTTTTTCGATCAAGTACCCATTTTTTCGGATCGAAACCTCATTTTTCGAAAGAAACACCTTATCGACCCTAACTGCATTTTTTTCGGCCGAAACACCATTTTCTCACCCCCAAACAGCATTTTGGGCCCCAAACCCAAGGTTTTCGACTCAAACTCCAGTTTCCATATGGAAACAATTTTTTGACCCTAAAATAACGAAAGCTCTGTCATTTAAACACAGAGACCAACTTTTAACGTAAACACAATTTCTATACCCAAATAATGAAAACACCATTATTTTTTTAACCGAAACACCATTTTTTGAACCGAACACCATTTTTCAAGAGAAACACCATGTTTCGACCAGGACATCATTTTTTACGGCAAAACACCATTTTTTCCACCCAAACAGCATTTTTGAGCCGAAAAACCATTTTACGACCCTATCTTCACCTTTTCGGCCAAAACATCATTTTCTGGACCCAAACCGCATTTGGGAAACAAAACAAGAGTTTTTCGACGCACACGCATTCCTTTTTCTTTTTACAAAAATCCCACTTTTTGATCCAAACACCAGTTTTTGTAGAAAAACTTTTTTTTCATCCTGTTTTAAAAAAACTCCTTTTCCAGCCAAGCACCAATTTTCCATGTAGACACCGTTTTGGTTTTACCGAAATATTGAAACACTATTCTTCAAGCCAAATGCCAATTTCGAACCGGATTACATTTATTTTTTTCAACGAAACACTTCTTTTCGAAGGGGACAACACTTTTCGACCGAAAATCCATTCCCCTAACACCACTTTACATGTCCGAACACGACCTTTCGACCCGAGCACCAATTTTTGTCCCAGTACCATTTTTTCGACATAAAAAAAAAAAAATACCATTTTACCTACCCAAAGGCCGATTTTCAATGCAAATACCATTCCTTCTCCGAAATAACAAAATCCCTGTTTTTCTTCCCAACTTCCATTTTCGACCCAAACACGGTCTCGTCGACCAAAAATACCCATGATTTTCAGCAAGAAAACCATTCTCTCTCCCCCCAAAAATCATTTTGCTACCCAAACCAGCGGTTATCGACTCAAATTCCAGTTTCTTTCCGAAAACGATTTTTTGGCCCCAAATAACGAAAGATCCGCTTGTTCAACCAAAACACCGATTTTAAACTCCCAAATAGGGAAAAACGCCATTTTCCTGACCCAAACACCATTTTACTTACTATCCAAACACCGCCTTTCGACCCAAGCTCCACTTTTTCTCCCAATGCCATATTTTGACACAAATAATAAAGAAGAAAAAAAAACCATTTTACAGACCCCAACACCCTTTCTCGATGCAAATACCATTTTTTTCACCAAAAATAAAGAAAACTATTTTTCTACCCAACTACCATTTTCGACCCAAATGCAGTTTTTTCGATCGAGTACCCATTTTTTCGGATCGAAACCTCATTTTTCGAACGAAACACCTTATCGACCCAAACTGCATTTTTTTTTCGGCCGAAACACCATTTTCTCATCCCCAAACAGCATTTTGGCCCCCAAACCCGAAGTTTCCGACTCAAACTCCGGTTTCCGAACGGAAACAATTTTTTGACCCCAAAATAACGAAAGCTCCGTCATTTCAACCCAGAGACCAACTTTTAACGTAAAAGAAACTTCTATGCCCAAAGAATGAAAACACAATTTGTTTTTTACCGAAACACTATTTTTCGTACCAAACATCATTTTTCAAGAGAAACACAATGTTCCGACCGGGACATCATTTGTTTCGGCCAAAACCCCATTCTTTCCACCCAAACCGCATTTTTCTAGCCGAAAAACCATTTCACGACCCAATCTTCACCTTTTCGGCCAAAACATCATTTTCTGGATCCAAACCGCATTTGGGAAACAAAACAAGAGTTTTTCGACGCACACGCATTCCTTTTTCTTTCTACACAAATCCCACTTTTTGACCCAAACACCAGTTTTTGTCGAGAAACTGTCTTTTCAACCTATTTTAAAAACTCTTTTTCAACCCAAGCACCAATTTTCCATCCACGTAGACACCGTTTTTGCTTTACCGAAATATTGAAAACACTATTCTTCAAGCCAAATGCCAATTTCGAACCGGATTACATTTATTTTTTTCAACGAAACACTTCTTTTCGAAGGGGACAACACTTTTCGACCGAAAATCCATTCCCCTAACACCACTTTACATGTCCGAACACGACCTTTCGACCCGAGCACCAATTTTTGTCCCAGTACCATTTTTTCGACATAAAAAAAAAAAATACCATTTTACCACCCAAAGGCCGATTTTCAATGCAAATACCATTCCTTCTCCGAAATAACAAAATCCCTGTTTTTCTTCCCAACTTCCATTTTCGACCCAAACACGGTCTCGTCGACCAAAAATACCCATGATTTTCAGCAAGAAAACCGTTCTCTCTCCCCCCAAAAAGCATTTTGCTACCCAAACCAGCGGTTATCGACTCAAATTCCAGTTTCTTTCCGAAAACGATTTTTTGGCCCCAAATAACGAAAGATCCGCTTGTTCAACCAAAACACCGATTTTAAACTCCCAAATAGGGAAAAACGCCATTTTCCTGACCCAAACACCATTTTACTTACTATCCAAACACCGCCTTTCGACCCAAGCTCCACTTTTTCTCCCAATGCCATATTTTGACAAATAATAAAAGAAGAAAAAAAAACCATTTTACAGACCCCAACACCCTTTCTCGATGCAAATACCATTTTTTTCACCAAAAATAAAGAAAACACTATTTTTCTACCCGACTACCATTTTCGACCCAAACGCAGTTTTTTCGATCGAGTACCCATTTTTTCGGATCGAAACCTCATTTTTCGAACGAAACACCTTATCGACCCAAACTGCATTTTTTTCGGCCGAAACACCATTTTCTCATCCCCAAACAGCATTTCGGGCCCCAAACCTGAAGTTTCTGACTCAAACACTAGTTTCTGCACGGAAACCATTTTTTGACCTCAAAATAATGAAAGCTCCCTCCTTTCAACCTAGAAACCAACTTTTAACGTAAAAGAAACTTCTATACCCAAAGAATGAAAACACAATTTGTTTTTTACCGAAACACCATTTTTCGAACCAAACATCATTTTTCAAGAGAAACACAATGTTCCGACCGGGACATCATTTGTTTCGGCCAAAACCCCATTCTTTCCACCCAAACCGCATTTTTCTAGCCGAAAAACCATTTCACGACCCAATCTTCACCTTTTCGGCCAAAACATCATTTTCTGGATCCAAACCGCATTTGGGAAACAAAACAAGAGTTTTTCGACGCACACGCATTCCTTTTTCTTTCTACACAAATCCCACTTTTTGACCCAAACACCAGTTTTTGTCGAGAAACTGTCTTTTCAACCTATTTTAAAAACTCTTTTTCAACCCAAGCACCAATTTTCCATCCACGTAGACACCGTTTTTGCTTTACCGAAATATTGAAAACACTATTCTTCAAGCCAAATGCCAATTTCGAACCGGATTACATTTATTTTTTTCAACGAAACACTTCTTTTCGAAGGGGACAACACTTTTCGACCGAAAATCCATTCCCCTAACACCACTTTACATGTCCGAACACGACCTTTCGACCCGAGCACCAATTTTTGTCCCAGTACCATTTTTTCGACAAAAAAAAAAAAACCATTTTACCTACCCAAAGGCCGATTTTCAATGC
>JAUJYN010000042.1:197195-220792 GCA_030737835.1 Acorus gramineus
GGCAGCAAAATGATTTTTGGGGGGAGAGAGAATGGTTTTCTTGCTGAAAATCATGGGTATTTTTGGCCGACGAGACCGTGTTTGGGTCGAAAATGGAAGTTGGGAAGAAAAACAGGGATTTTGTTATTTCGGAGAAGGAATGGCATTTGCATTGAAAATCGGCCTTTGGGTAGGTAAAATGGTATTTTTTTTTTTTATGTCGAAAAAATGGTACTGGGACAAAAATTGGTGCTCGGGTCGAAAGGTCGTGTTCGGACATGTAAAGTGGTGTTAGGGGAATGGATTTTCGGTCGAAAAGTGTTGTCCCCTTCGAAAAGAAGTGTTTCGTTGAAAAAAATAAATGTAATCCGGTTCGAAATTGGCATTTGGCTTGAAGAATAGTGTTTTCAATATTTCGGTAAAGCAAAAACGGTGTCTACGTGGATGGAAAATTGGTGCTTGGGTTGAAAAAGAGTTTTTTAAAATAGGTTGAAAAGACAGTTTCTCGACAAAAACTGGTGTTTGGGTCAAAAAGTGGGATTTGTGTAGAAAGAAAAAGGAATGCGTGTGCGTCGAAAAACTCTTGTTTTGTTTCCCAAATGCGGTTTGGATCCAGAAAATGATGTTTTGGCCGAAAAGGTGAAGATTGGGTCGTGAAATGGTTTTTCGGCTAGAAAAATGCGGTTTGGGTGGAAAGAATGGGGTTTTGGCCGAAACAAATGATGTCCCGGTCGGAACAGTGTTTCTCTTGAAAAATGATGTTTGGTTCGAAAAATGGTGTTTCGGTAAAAAAAAAATTGTGCTTTCATTCTTTGGGTATAGAAGTTCTTTTGCTTTAAAAGTTGGTCTCTGGGTTGAAATGACGGAGCTTTCGTTATTTTGGGGTCAAAAAATTGTTTCTGTATGGAAACCGGAGTTTGAGACGAAAACTTCAGGTTTGGGGCGCAAAATGCTGCTTGGGGTGACAAAATGGTGTTTCGGCCGAAAAAAAAAACGCAGTTTGGGTCGATAAGTTGTTTCGTTCGGAAAATGAGGTTTCGATCCGGAAAAATGGGTACTCGATCGAAAAAACTGCGTTTGGGTCGAAGGCGGTAGTCGGGTAGAAAAATAGTGTTTTCTTTATTTTTGGTGAAAAAAATGGTATTTGCATCGAGAAAGGGTGTTGGGGTCTGTAAAATGGTTTTTTTTTTCTTTTATTATTTGTGTCAAAATATGGCATTGGGAGAAAAAGTGGAGCTTGGGTCGAAAGGCGGTGTTTGGATAGTAAGTAAAATGGTGTTTGGGTCAGGAAAATGGCGTTTTTCCCTATTTGGGAGTTTAAAATCGGTGTTTTGGTTGAACAAGCGGATCTTTCGTTATTTGGGGCCAAAAAATCGTTTTCGGAAAGAAACTGGAATTTGAGTCGATAACCGCTGGTTTGGGTAGCAAAATGATTTTTGGGGGGAGAGAGAATGGTTTTCTTGCTGAAAATCATGGGTATTTTTGGCCGACGAGACCGTGTTTGGGTCGAAAATGGAAGTTGGGAAGAAAAACAGGGATTTTGTTATTTCGGAGAAGGAATGGCATTTGCATTGAAAATCGGCCTTTGGGTAGGTAAAATGGTATTTTTTTTTTTTATGTCGAAAAAATGGTACTGGGACAAAAATTGGTGCTCGGGTCGAAAGGTCGTGTTCGGACATGTAAAGTGGTGTTAGGGGAATGGATTTTCGGTCGAAAAGTGTTGTCCCCTTCGAAAAGAAGTGTTTCGTTGAAAAAAATAAATGTAATCCGGTTCGAAATTGGCATTTGGCTTGAAGAATAGTGTTTTCAATATTTCGGTAAAGCAAAAACGGTGTCTACGTGGATGGAAAATTGGTGCTTGGGTTGAAAAAGAGTTTTTAAAATAGGTTGAAAAGACAGTTTCTCGACAAAAACTGGTGTTTGGGTCAAAAAGTGGGATTTGTGTAGAAAGAAAAAGGAATGCGTGTGCGTCGAAAAACTCTTGTTTTGTTTCCCAAATGCGGTTTGGATCCAGAAAATGATGTTTTGGCCGAAAAGGTGAAGATTGGGTCGTGAAATGGTTTTTCGGCTAGAAAAATGCGGTTTGGGTGGAAAGAATGGGGTTTTGGCCGAAACAAATGATGTCCCGGTCGGAACATTGTGTTTCTCTTGAAAAATGATGTTTGGTTCGAAAAATGGTGTTTCGGTCAGAAGAAATTGTGTTTTCATTATTTGGGTATAGAAATTGTGTTTACGTTAAAAGTTGGTCTCTAGGTTGAAATGACGGAGCTTTCGTTATTTTGGGGTCAACTAAATGTTTCCCTTCGGAAACTGGAGTTTGAGTCAGAAAATTCAGGTTTGGGGCCCAAAATGCTGTTTGGGGGTGAGAAAATGGTGTTTCGGCCGGAAAAAAAAAATGCAGTTTGGGTCGATAAGCTGTTCCATTCGAAAAATGAGGTTTCGATCCAAAAAAATGGGTACTCGATCGAAAAAACTACGTTTGGGTCGAAAATGGTAGTGGGTAGAAAAATAGTGTTTTCTTTATTTTGGTGAAAAAATGGTATTTGCATCGAAAAAGGGTGTTCGGGGGTCTGTAAAATGGTTTTTTTTTTCTTTTATTATTTGTGTCAAAATATGGCATTGGGAGAAAAAGTGGAGCTTGGGTCGAAAGGCGGTGTTTGGATAGTAAGTAAAATGGTGTTTGGGTCAGGAAAATGGCGTTTTTCCCTATTTGGGAGTTTAAAATCGGTGTTTTGGTTGAACAAGCGGATCTTTCGTTATTTGGGGCCAAAAAATCGTTTTCGGAAAGAAACTGGAATTTGAGTCGATAACCGCGGGTTTGGGTAGCAAAATGATTTTTGGGGGGAGAGAGAATGGTTTTCTTGCTGAAAATCATGGGTATTTTTGGCCGACGAGACCGTGTTTGGGTCGAAAATGGAAGTTGGGAAGAAAAACAGGGATTTTGTTATTTCGGAGAAGGAATGGCATTTGCATTGAAAATCGGCCTTTGGGTAGGTAAAATGGTATTTTTTTTTTTTATGTCGAAAAAATGGTACTGGGACAAAAATTGGTGCTCGGGTCGAAAGGTCGTGTTCGGACATGTAAAGTGGTGTTAGGGGAATGGATTTTCGGTCGAAAGGTGTTGTTCCCTTCGTAAAGAAGTGTTTCGTTGAAAAAAAAAATGTAATCCGGGTCGAAAATGGCATTTGGCTTGAAGAATAGTGTTTTCAATATTTCGGTAAAGCAAAAACGGTGTCTACGTGGATGGAAAATTGGTGCTTGGGTTGAAAAAGAGTTTTTTAAATAGGTTGAAAAAATAGTTTCTCGACAAAAACTGGTGTTTGGGTCAAAAAGTGGATTTGTGTAAAAAGAAAAAGGAATGCGTGTGCGTCGAAAAACTCTTGTTTTGTTTCCCAAATGCGGTTTGGATCCAGAAAATGATGTTTTGGCCGAAAAGGTGAAGATTGGGTCGTGAAATGGTTTTTCGGCTAGAAAAATGCGGTTTGGGTGGAAAGAATGGGGTTTTGGCCGAAACAAATGATGTCCCGGTCGGAACATGTGTTTCTCTTGAAAAATGATGTTTGGTTCGAAAATTGGTGTTTCGGTAAAAAACAAATTGTGTTTTCATTCTCTGGGTATAGAAATTTTTTTTACTTTAAAAGTTGGTCTCTGGGTTGAAATGACGGAGCTTTCGTTATTTTGGGGTCAAAAAATTGTTTCCGTACGGAAATTGGAGTTTGAGTCGGGAACTTCGGGTTTGGGACCCAAAATGCTGTTTGGGGGTGAGAAAATGGTGTTTCGGTTGGAAAAAAAAAATGCAGTTTGGGTCGATAAGGTGTTCTGTTCGAAAAATGAGGTTTCGATCCGAAAAAATGGGTACTCGATCGAAAAAACTGCGTTTGGGTCGAAAATGGTAGTTGGGTAGAAAAATAGTGTTTGCTTTATTTTGGTGAAAAAAATGGTATTTGCATCGAGAAAGGGTGTTGGGGTCTGTAAAATGGTTTTTTTTTTCTTTTATTATTTGTGTCAAAATATGGCATTGGGAGAAAAAGTGGAGCTTGGGTCGAAAGGCGGTGTTTGGATAGTAAGTAAAATGGTGTTTGGGTCAGGAAAATGGCGTTTTTCCCTATTTGGGAGTTTAAAATCGGTGTTTTGGTTGAACAAGCGGATCTTTCGTTATTTGGGGCCAAAAAATCGTTTTCGGAAAGAAACTGGAATTTGAGTCGATAACCGCGGGTTTGGGTAGCAAAATGATTTTTGGGGGGAGAGAGAATGGTTTTCTTGCTGAAAATCATGGGTATTTTTGGCCGACGAGACCGTGTTTGGGTCGAAAATGGAAGTTGGGAAGAAAAACAGGGATTTTGTTATTTCGGAGAAGGAATGGCATTTGCATTGAAAATCGGCCTTTGGGTAGGTAAAATGGTATTTTTTTTTTTTATGTCGAAAAAATGGTACTGGGACAAAAATTGGTGCTCGGGTCGAAAGGTCGTGTTCGGACATGTAAAGTGGTGTTAGGGGAATGGATTTTCGGTCGAAAAGTGTTGTCCCCTTCGAAAAGAAGTGTTTCGTTGAAAAAAATAAATGTAATCCGGTTCGAAATTGGCATTTGGCTTGAAGAATAGTGTTTTCAATATTTCGGTAAAGCAAAAACGGTGTCTACGTGGATGGAAAATTGGTGCTTGGGTTGAAAAAGAGTTTTTAAAATAGGTTGAAAAGACAGTTTCTCGACAAAAACTGGTGTTTGGGTCAAAAAGTGGGATTTGTGTAGAAAGAAAAAGGAATGCGTGTGCGTCGAAAAACTCTTGTTTTGTTTCCCAAATGCGGTTTGGATCCAGAAAATGATGTTTTGGCCGAAAAGGTGAAGATTGGGTCGTGAAATGGTTTTTCGGCTAGAAAAATGCGGTTTGGGTGGAAAGAATGGGGTTTTGGCCGAAACAAATGATGTCCCGGTCGGAACATGTGTTTCTCTTGAAAAATGATGTTTGGTTCGAAAAATGGTGTTTCGGTAAAAAAAAAATTGTGCTTTCATTCTTTGGGTATAGAAGTTTCTTTTGCTTTAAAAGTTGGTCTCTGGGTTGAAATGACGGAGCTTTCGTTATTTTGGGGTCAAAAAATTGTTTCCGTTCGGAAACCGGAGTTTGAGTCGGAAACTTCGGGTTTGGGGCCCAAAATGCTGTTTGGGGATGAGAAAATGGTGTTTCGGCCGGAAAAAAAAAATGCAGTTTGGGTCGATAAGCTGTTTCGTTCGAAAAATGAGGTTTCGATCCGGAAAAATGGGTACTCGATCGAAAAAACTGCGTTTGGGTCGAAGGCGGTAGTCGGGTAGAAAAATAGTGTTTTCTTTATTTTGGTGAAAAAAATGGTATTTGCATCGAGAAAGGGTGTTGGGGTCTGTAAAATGGTTTTTTTTTTCTTTTATTATTTGTGTCAAAATATGGCATTGGGAGAAAAAGTGGAGCTTGGGTCGAAAGGCGGTGTTTGGATAGTAAGTAAAATGGTGTTTGGGTCAGGAAAATGGCGTTTTTCCCTATTTGGGAGTTTAAAATCGGTGTTTTGGTTGAACAAGCGGATCTTTCGTTATTTGGGGCCAAAAAATCGTTTTCGGAAAGAAACTGGAATTTGAGTCGATAACCGCTGGTTTGGGTAGCAAAATGATTTTTGGGGGGAGAGAGAATGGTTTTCTTGCTGAAAATCATGGGTATTTTTGGTCGACGAGACCGTGTTTGGGTCGAAAATGGAAGTTGGGAAGAAAAACAGGGATTTTGTTATTTCGGAGAAGGAATGGCATTTGCATTGAAAATCGGCCTTTGGGTAGGTAAAATGGTATTTTTTTTTTTTATGTCGAAAAAATGGTACTGGGACAAAAATTGGTGCTCGGGTCGAAAGGTCGTGTTCGGACATGTAAAGTGGTGTTAGGGGAATGGATTTTCGGTCGAAAAGTGTTGTCCCCTTCGAAAAGAAGTGTTTCGTTGAAAAAAATAAATGTAATCCGGTTCGAAATTGGCATTTGGCTTGAAGAATAGTGTTTTCAATATTTCGGTAAAGCAAAAACGGTGTCTACGTGGATGGAAAATTGGTGCTTGGGTTGAAAAAGAGTTTTTAAAATAGGTTGAAAAGACAGTTTCTCGACAAAAACTGGTGTTTGGGTCAAAAAGTGGGATTTGTGTAGAAAGAAAAAGGAATGCGTGTGCGTCGAAAAACTCTTGTTTTGTTTCCCAAAATGCGGTTGGGTCCACAAAATGATGTTTTGGCTGAAAATGTGAAGATAGGGTCGTAAAATGGTTTTTCGGCTGAAAAATGCTGTTTGGGTGGAAAGATGGGGTTTTGGCCGAAACAAATGATGTCCCGGTCGGAACATGTGTTTCTCTTGAAAAATGATGTTTGGTTCGAAAAATGGTGTTTCGGTAAAAAAAAAATTGTGCTTTCATTCTTTGGGTATAGAAGTTTCTTTTGCTTTAAAAGTTGGTCTCTGGGTTGAAATGACGGAGCTTTCGTTATTTTGGGGTCAAAAAATTGTTTCCGTACGGAAACAGGAGTTTGAGTAAGAAACTTCGGGTTTGGGGCCCAAAATGCTGTTTGGGGGTGAGAAAATGGTGTTTCGGCCGGAAAAAAAAAATGCAGTTTGGGTCGATAAGCTGTTTCGTTCGAAAAATGAGGTTTCGATCCGGAAAAATGGGTACTCGATCGAAAAAACTGCGTTTGGGTCGAAGGCGGTAGTCGGGTAGAAAAATAGTGTTTTCTTTATTTTTGGTGAAAAAAATGGTATTTGCATCGAGAAAGGGTGTTGGGGTCTGTAAAATGGTTTTTTTTTTCTTTTATTATTTGTGTCAAAATATGGCATTGGGAGAAAAAGTGGAGCTTGGGTCGAAAGGCGGTGTTTGGATAGTAAGTAAAATGGTGTTTGGGTCAGGAAAATGGCGTTTTTCCCTATTTGGGAGTTTAAAATCGGTGTTTTGGTTGAACAAGCGGATCTTTCGTTATTTGGGGCCAAAAAATCGTTTTCGGAAAGAAACTGGAATTTGAGTCGATAACCGCTGGTTTGGGTAGCAAAATGATTTTTGGGGGGAGAGAGAATGGTTTTCTTGCTGAAAATCATGGGTATTTTTGGTCGACGAGACCGTGTTTGGGTCGAAAATGGAAGTTGGGAAGAAAAACAGGGATTTTGTTATTTCGGAGAAGGAATGGCATTTGCATTGAAAATCGGCCTTTGGGTAGGTAAAATGGTATTTTTTTTTTTTATGTCGAAAAAATGGTACTGGGACAAAAATTGGTGCTCGGGTCGAAAGGTCGTGTTCGGACATGTAAAGTGGTGTTAGGGGAATGGATTTTCGGTCGAAAAGTGTTGTCCCCTTCGAAAAGAAGTGTTTCGTTGAAAAAAATAAATGTAATCCGGTTCGAAATTGGCATTTGGCTTGAAGAATAGTGTTTTCAATATTTCGGTAAAGCAAAAACGGTGTCTACGTGGATGGAAAATTGGTGCTTGGGTTGAAAAAGAGTTTTTAAAATAGGTTGAAAAGACAGTTTCTCGACAAAAACTGGTGTTTGGGTCAAAAAGTGGGATTTGTGTAGAAAGAAAAAGGAATGCGTGTGCGTCGAAAAACTCTTGTTTTGTTTCCCAAATGCGGTTTGGATCCAGAAAATGATGTTTTGGCCGAAAAGGTGAAGATTGGGTCGTGAAATGGTTTTTCGGCTAGAAAAATGCGGTTTGGGTGGAAAGAATGGGGTTTTGGCCGAAACAAATGATGTCCCGGTCGGAACGTGGTGTTTCTCTTGAAAAATGATGTTTGGTTCGAAAATTGGTGTTTCGGTAAAAAACAAATTGTGTTTTCATTCTCTGGGTATAGAAATTTTTTTTACTTTAAAAGTTGGTCTCTGGGTTGAAATGACGGAGCTTTCGTTATTTTGGGGTCAAAAAATTGTTTCCGTACGGAAACCGGAGTTTGAGTCGGAAACTTCGGGTTTGGGGCCCAAAATGCTGTTTGGGGGTGAGAAAATGGTGTTTCGGTTGGAAAAAAAAAATGCAGTTTGGGTCGATAAGGTGTTCTGTTCGAAAAATGAGGTTTCGATCCAAAAAAATGGGTACTCGATCGAAAAAACTGTGTTTGGGTCGAAAATGGTAGTTGAGTAGAAAAATAGTGTTTTCTTTATTTTTGGTGAAAAAAATGGTATTTGCATCGAGAAAGGGTGTTGGGGTCTGTAAAATGGTTTTTTTTTTCTTTTATTATTTGTGTCAAAATATGGCATTGGGAGAAAAAGTGGAGCTTGGGTCGAAAGGCGGTGTTTGGATAGTAAGTAAAATGGTGTTTGGGTCAGGAAAATGGCGTTTTTCCCTATTTGGGAGTTTAAAATCGGTGTTTTGGTTGAACAAGCGGATCTTTCGTTATTTGGGGCCAAAAAATCGTTTTCGGAAAGAAACTGGAATTTGAGTCGATAACCGCTGGTTTGGGTAGCAAAATGATTTTTGGGGGGAGAGAGAATGGTTTTCTTGCTGAAAATCATGGGTATTTTTGGTCGACGAGACCGTGTTTGGGTCGAAAATGGAAGTTGGGAAGAAAAACAGGGATTTTGTTATTTCGGAGAAGGAATGGCATTTGCATTGAAAATCGGCCTTTGGGTAGGTAAAATGGTATTTTTTTTTTTTATGTCGAAAAAATGGTACTGGGACAAAAATTGGTGCTCGGGTCGAAAGGTCGTGTTCGGACATGTAAAGTGGTGTTTGGGTCAGGAGAATGGATTTTCGGTCGAAAAGTGTTGTCCCCTTCGAAAAGAAGTGTTTCGTTGAAAAAAATAAATGTAATCCGGTTCGAAATTGGCATTTGGCTTGAAGAATAGTGTTTTCAATATTTCGGTAAAGCAAAAACGGTGTCTACGTGGATGGAAAATTGGTGCTTGGGTTGAAAAGGAGTTTTTTAAAATAGGTTGAAAAAACAGTTTCTCGACAAAAACTAGGGTTTGGGTCAAAAATGGGCTTTGTGTAAAAAGAAAAAGGAATGCGTGTGCGTCGAAAAACTCTTGTTTTGTTTCCCAAAATATGGTTTGGGTCCAGAAAATGATGTTTTGGCTGAAAAGGTGAAGATTGGATCGTAAAATGGTTTTTCGGCTAGAAAAATGCGGTTTGGGTGGAAAGATGGGGTTTTGGCCGAAACAAATGATGTCCCGGTCGGAACATGTGTTTCTCTTGAAAAATGATGTTTGGTTCGAAAAATGGTGTTTCCGTAAAAAAACAAATTGTGTTTTCATTCTTTGGGTATAGAAGTTTCTTTTACTTTAGAAGTTGGTCTCTGGGTTGAAATGATGGAGCTTCCGTTATTTTGGGGTCAAGAAATTGTTTCCGTTCGGAAACCGGAGTTTGAGTCGGAAACTTCGGGTTTGGGGCCCAAAATGCTGTTTGGGGATGAGAAAATGGTGTTTCGGCCGGAAAAAAAAAATGCAGTTTGTGTCGATAAGGTGTTTCATTTGGAAAATGAGGTTTCAATCGAAAAAATGGGTACTCGATCGAAAAAACTGCGTTTGGGTCGAAAATGGTAGTTGGGTAGAAAAATAGTGTTTTCTTTATTTTTGGTGAAAAAAATGGTATTTGCATCGAGAAAGGGTGTTGGGGTCTGTAAAATGGTTTTTTTTTTCTTTTATTATTTGTGTCAAAATATGGCATTGGGAGAAAAAGTGGAGCTTGGGTCGAAAGGCGGTGTTTGGATAGTAAGTAAAATGGTGTTTGGGTCAGGAAAATGGCGTTTTTCCCTATTTGGGAGTTTAAAATCGGTGTTTTGGTTGAACAAGCGGATCTTTCGTTATTTGGGGCCAAAAAATCGTTTTCGGAAAGAAACTGGAATTTGAGTCGATAACCGCTGGTTTGGGTAGCAAAATGATTTTTGGGGGGAGAGAGAATGGTTTTCTTGCTGAAAATCATGGGTATTTTTGGTCGACGAGACCGTGTTTGGGTCGAAAATGGAAGTTGGGAAGAAAAACAGGGATTTTGTTATTTCGGAGAAGGAATGGCATTTGCATTGAAAATCGGCCTTTGGGTAGGTAAAATGGTATTTTTTTTTTTTATGTCGAAAAAATGGTACTGGGACAAAAATTGGTGCTCGGGTCGAAAGGTCGTGTTCGGACATGTAAAGTGGTGTTAGGGGAATGGATTTTCGGTCGAAAAGTGTTGTCCCCTTCGAAAAGAAGTGTTTCGTTGAAAAAAATAAATGTAATCCGGTTCGAAATTGGCATTTGGCTTGAAGAATAGTGTTTTCAATATTTCGGTAAAGCAAAAACGGTGTCTACGTGGATGGAAAATTGGTGCTTGGGTTGAAAAAGAGTTTTTAAAATAGGTTGAAAAGACAGTTTCTCGACAAAAACTGGTGTTTGGGTCAAAAAGTGGGATTTGTGTAGAAAGAAAAAGGAATGCGTGTGCGTCGAAAAACTCTTGTTTTGTTTCCCAAATGCAGTTTGGATCCAGAAAATGTTGTTTTGGACGAAAAGGTGAAGATTGGTTCGTAAAATGGCTTTTCTGCTGAAAAATGTGGTTTGGGTGGAAAAAAAATGGGGTTTTGGCCGAAACAAATGATGTCCCGGTCGGAACATGTGTTTCTCTTGAAAAATGATGTTTGGTTCGAAAAATGGTGTTTCGGTAAAAAAAAAATTGTGCTTTCATTCTTTGGGTATAGAAGTTTCTTTTGCTTTAAAAGTTGGTCTCTGGGTTGAAATGACGGAGCTTTCGTTATTTTGGGGTCAAAAAATTGTTTCCGTATGGAAACCGGAGTTTGAGTCGGAAACTTCGGGTTTGGGGCCCAAAATGCTGTTTGGGGGTGAGAAAATGGTGTTTCGGCCGGAAAAAAAAAATGAAGTTTGGATCGATATGGTGTTTCGTTTGGAAAATGAGCTTTCGATCCAAAAAAATGGGGACTCGATCGAAAAAACTGCGTTTGGGTCGAAAATGGTAGTTGGGTAGAAAAATAGTGTTTTCTTTATTTTGGTGAAAAAATGGTATTTGCATTCGAGAAAGGGTGTTGGGGTCTGTAAAATGGTTTTTTTTTTCTTTTATTATTTGTGTCAAAATATGGCATTGGGAGAAAAAGTGGAGCTTGGGTCGAAAGGCGGTGTTTGGATAGTAAGTAAAATGGTGTTTGGGTCAGGAAAATGGCGTTTTTCCCTATTTGGGAGTTTAAAATCGGTGTTTTGGTTGAACAAGCGGATCTTTCGTTATTTGGGGCCAAAAAATCGTTTTCGGAAAGAAACTGGAATTTGAGTCGATAACCGCGGGTTTGGGTAGCAAAATGATTTTTGGGGGGAGAGAGAATGGTTTTCTTGCTGAAAATCATGGGTATTTTTGGCCGACGAGACCGTGTTTGGGTCGAAAATGGAAGTTGGGAAGAAAAACAGGGATTTTGTTATTTCGGAGAAGGAATGGCATTTGCATTGAAAATCGGCCTTTGGGTAGGTAAAATGGTATTTTTTTTTTTTATGTCGAAAAAATGGTACTGGGACAAAAATTGGTGCTCGGGTCGAAAGGTCGTGTTCGGACATGTAAAGTGGTGTTAGGGGAATGGATTTTCGGTCGAAAAGTGTTGTCCCCTTCGAAAAGAAGTGTTTCGTTGAAAAAAATAAATGTAATCCGGTTCGAAATTGGCATTTGGCTTGAAGAATAGTGTTTTCAATATTTCGGTAAAGCAAAAACGGTGTCTACGTGGATGGAAAATTGGTGCTTGGGTTGAAAAAGAGTTTTTAAAATAGGTTGAAAAGACAGTTTCTCGACAAAAACTGGTGTTTGGGTCAAAAAGTGGGATTTGTGTAGAAAGAAAAAGGAATGCGTGTGCGTCGAAAAACTCTTGTTTTGTTTCCCAAATGCGGTTTGGATCCAGAAAATGATGTTTTGGCCGAAAAGGTGAAGATTGGGTCGTGAAATGGTTTTTCGGCTAGAAAAATGCGGTTTGGGTGGAAAGATGGGGTTTTGGCCGAAACAAATGATGTCCCGGTCGGAACATGTGTTTCTCTTGAAAAATGATGTTTGGTTCGAAAAATGGTGTTTCGGTAAAAAAAAAATTGTGCTTTCATTCTTTGGGTATAGAAGTTTCTTTTGCTTTAAAAGTTGGTCTCTGGGTTGAAATGACAGAGCTTTCGTTATTTTGGGGCCAAAAAATTGTTTCCGTACGGAAACAGGAGTTTGAGTAAGAAACTTCGGGTTTGGGGCCCAAAATGCTGTTTGGGGGTGAGAAAATGGTGTTTCGGCCGGAAAAAAGAAATGCAGTTTGGGTCGATAAGCTGTTCCATTCGGCAAATGAGGTTTCGATCCAAAAAAATGAGTACTTGATCGAAAAAACTGCGTTTGGGTCGAAGGCGGTAGTCGGGTAGAAAAATAGTGTTTTCTTTATTTTTGGTGAAAAAAATGGTATTTGCATCGAGAAAGGGTGTTGGGGTCTGTAAAATGGTTTTTTTTTTCTTTTATTATTTGTGTCAAAATATGGCATTGGGAGAAAAAGTGGAGCTTGGGTCGAAAGGCGGTGTTTGGATAGTAAGTAAAATGGTGTTTGGGTCAGGAAAATGGCGTTTTTCCCTATTTGGGAGTTTAAAATCGGTGTTTTGGTTGAACAAGCGGATCTTTCGTTATTTGGGGCCAAAAAATCGTTTTCGGAAAGAAACTGGAATTTGAGTCGATAACCGCGGGTTTGGGTAGCAAAATGATTTTTGGGGGGAGAGAGAATGGTTTTCTTGCTGAAAATCATGGGTATTTTTGGCCGACGAGACCGTGTTTGGGTCGAAAATGGAAGTTGGGAAGAAAAACAGGGATTTTGTTATTTCGGAGAAGGAATGGCATTTGCATTGAAAATCGGCCTTTGGGTAGGTAAAATGGTATTTTTTTTTTTTATGTCGAAAAAATGGTACTGGGACAAAAATTGGTGCTCGGGTCGAAAGGTCGTGTTCGGACATGTAAAGTGGTGTTAGGGGAATGGATTTTCGGTCGAAAAGTGTTGTCCCCTTCGAAAAGAAGTGTTTCGTTGAAAAAAATAAATGTAATCCGGTTCGAAATTGGCATTTGGCTTGAAGAATAGTGTTTTCAATATTTCGGTAAAGCAAAAACGGTGTCTACGTGGATGGAAAATTGGTGCTTGGGTTGAAAAAGAGTTTTTAAAATAGGTTGAAAAGACAGTTTCTCGACAAAAACTGGTGTTTGGGTCAAAAAGTGGGATTTGTGTAGAAAGAAAAAGGAATGCGTGTGCGTCGAAAAACTCTTGTTTTGTTTCCCAAATGCGGTTTGGATCCAGAAAATGATGTTTTGGCCGAAAAGGTGAAGATTGGGTCGTGAAATGGTTTTTCGGCTAGAAAAATGCGGTTTGGGTGGAAAGATGGGGTTTTGGCCGAAACAAATGATGTCCCGGTCGGAACATGTGTTTCTCTTGAAAAATGATGTTTGGTTCGAAAAATGGTGTTTCGGTAAAAAAAAAATTGTGCTTTCATTCTTTGGGTATAGAAGTTTCTTTTGCTTTAAAAGTTGGTCTCTGGGTTGAAATGACGGAGCTTTCGTTATTTTGAGGTCAAAAAATGGTTTCCGTACGGAAACTGGAGTTTGAGTCAGAAACTGCTGGTTTGGGGCCCAAAATGCTGTTTGGGGGTGAGAAAATGGATTTTCGGCCGGAAAAAATGCAGTTTGGGTCGATAAGCTGTTCCATTCGGAAAATGAGGTTTCGATCCAAAAAAATGGGTACTTGGTCGAAAAAACTGCGTTTGGGTTGACAATGGTAGTTGGGTTGAAAAATAGTGTTTTCATTATTTTTGGTGAAAAAAATGGTATTTGCATCGAGAAAGGGTGTTGGGGTCTGTAAAATGGTTTTTTTTTTCTTTTATTATTTGTGTCAAAATATTGTTTTGGGACAAAAAGTGGTGCTTGGGTCGAAAGGCGGTGTTTCAATAAGTAAAATGGTGTTTGGGTCAAGAAAATGGCGTTTTTCCCTATTTGGGAGTTTAAAATCGGTGTTTTGGTTGAACAAGCGGATCTTTCGTTATTTGGGGCCAAAAAATCGTTTTCGGAAAGAAACTGGAATTTGAGTCGATAACCGCGGGTTTGGGTAGCAAAATGATTTTTGGGGGGAGAGAGAATGGTTTTCTTGCTGAAAATCATGGGTATTTTTGGCCGACGAGACCGTGTTTGGGTCGAAAATGGAAGTTGGGAAGAAAAACAGGGATTTTGTTATTTCGGAGAAGGAATGGCATTTGCATTGAAAATCGGCCTTTGGGTAGGTAAAATGGTATTTTTTTTTTTTATGTCGAAAAAATGGTACTGGGACAAAAATTGGTGCTCGGGTCGAAAGGTCGTGTTCGGACATGTAAAGTGGTGTTAGGGGAATGGATTTTCGGTCGAAAAGTGTTGTCCCCTTCGAAAAGAAGTGTTTCGTTGAAAAAAATAAATGTAATCCGGTTCGAAAATGGTATTTGGCTTTAAAAATAGTGTTCTCATATTTCGGTAAAACAAAAACGTTGTCTACATGGAAAATTGGTGTTTGGTTTGAAAAAGTGTTTTTAAAATAGGTTGAAAAGACAGTTTCTCGACAAAAACTGGTGTTTGGGTCAAAAAGTGGGATTTGTGTAGAAAGAAAAAGGAATGCGTGTGCGTCGAAAAACTCTTGTTTTGTTTCCCAAATGCGGTTTGGATCCAGAAAATGATGTTTTGGCCGAAAAGGTGAAGATTGGGTCGTGAAATGGTTTTTCGGCTAGAAAAATGCGGTTTGGGTGGAAAGAGTGGGGTTTTGGCCGAAACAAATGATGTCTTGGTCGAAACATTGTGTTTCTGATGAAAAATGATGTTTGGTTCGAAAAATGGTGTTTCGGTCAGAAGAAATTGTGTTTTCATTATTTGGGTATAGAAATTGTGTTTACGTTAAAATTTGGTCTCTGGGTTGAAAAGACGGAGCTTTCATTATTTTGGGGTCAAAAAATGGTTTCCGTACGGAAACCGGAGTTTGAGTCGGAAACTTCGGGTTTGGGGCCCAAAATGCTGTTTGGGGGTGAGAAAATGGTGTTTCGGCCGGAAAAAAAAAATGCAGTTTGGGTCAATAAGCTGTTCCGTTCAGAAAATGAGGTTTCGATCCAAAAAAATGGGTACTTGATCGAAAAAACTACGTTTGGGTCGAAAATGGTAGTGGGTAGAAAAATAATATTTTCTTTATTTTTGGTGAAAAAAATGGTATTTGCATAAAAAAAGGGTGTTCGGGGGTCTGTAAAATGGTGTTTTTTTTTATTATTATTTGTGTCAAAATATAGTGTTGGGACAAAAAGTGGTGCTTGGGTCGAAAGGCGGTGTTTGGATAGTAAGTAAAATGGTGTTTGGGTCAGGAAAATGGCGTTTTTCCCTATTTGGGAGTTTAAAATCGGTGTTTTGGTTGAACAAGCGGATCTTTCGTTATTTGGGGCCAAAAAATCGTTTTCGGAAAGAAACTGGAATTTGAGTCGATAACCGCGGGTTTGGGTAGCAAAATGATTTTTGGGGGGAGAGAGAATGGTTTTCTTGCTGAAAATCATGGGTATTTTTGGCCGACGAGACCGTGTTTGGGTCGAAAATGGAAGTTGGGAAGAAAAACAGGGATTTTGTTATTTCGGAGAAGGAATGGCATTTGCATTGAAAATCGGCCTTTGGGTAGGTAAAATGGTATTTTTTTTTTTTATGTCGAAAAAATGGTACTGGGACAAAAATTGGTGCTCGGGTCGAAAGGTCGTGTTCGGACATGTAAAGTGGTGTTAGGGGAATGGATTTTCGGTCGAAAAGTGTTGTCCCCTTCGAAAAGAAGTGTTTCGTTGAAAAAAATAAATGTAATCCGGTTCGAAATTGGCATTTGGCTTGAAGAATAGTGTTTTCAATATTTCGGTAAAGCAAAAACGGTGTCTACGTGGATGGAAAATTGGTGCTTGGGTTGAAAAAGAGTTTTTAAAATAGGTTGAAAAGACAGTTTCTCGACAAAAACTGGTGTTTGGATCAAAAAGTGGGATTTTTGTAAAAAGAAAAAGGAATTTGTTTGCGTAGAAACTCTTGTTTTGTGTCCCAAAATGCGGTTGGGTCCACAAAATGATGTTTTGGCCGAAAATGTGAAGATAGGGTCGTAAAATGGTTTTTCGGCTAGAAAAATGCGGTTTGGGTGGAAAGAGTGGGGTTTTGGCCGAAACAAATGATGTCCCGGTCGGAACATGTGTTTCTCTTGAAAAATGATGTTTGGTTCGAAAAATGGTGTTTCAGTTAAAAACAAATTGTGTTTTCATTCTTTGGGTATAGAAATTTTTTTTACGTTAAAAGTTGGTCTCTGGGTTGAAATGACGGAGCTTTCGTTATTTTGGGGTAAAAAAATTGTTTCCGTACGGAAACTGGAGTTTGAGTCAGAAACTTCGGGTTTGGGGCCCAAAATGCTGTTTGGGGGTGAGAAAATGGTGTTTCGGCCGGAAAAAAGAAACGCAGTTTGGGTCGATAAGCTGTTTCGTTCGAAAAATGAGGTTTCGATCCGGAAAAATGGGTACTCGATCGAAAAAACTGCGTTTGGGTCGAAGGCGGTAGTCGGGTAGAAAAATAGTGTTTTCTTTATTTTGGTGAAGAAAAGGTATTTGCATTGAAAAAGGGTGTTTGGGGGTCTGTAAAATGGTGTTTATCATTATTATTATTATTTGTGTCAAAATATGGCATTGGGAGAAAAAGTGGAGCTTGGGTCGAAAGGCGGTGTTTGGATAGTAAGTAAAATGGTGTTTGGGTCAGGAAAATGGCGTTTTTCCCTATTTGGGAGTTTAAAATCGGTGTTTTGGTTGAACAAGCGGATCTTTCGTTATTTGGGGCCAAAAAATCGTTTTCGGAAAGAAACTGGAATTTGAGTCGATAACCGCGGGTTTGGGTAGCAAAATGATTTTTGGGGGGAGAGAGAATGGTTTTCTTGCTGAAAATCATGGGTATTTTTGGCCGACGAGACCGTGTTTGGGTCGAAAATGGAAGTTGGGAAGAAAAACAGGGATTTTGTTATTTCGGAGAAGGAATGGCATTTGCATTGAAAATCGGCCTTTGGGTAGGTAAAATGGTATTTTTTTTTTTTATGTCGAAAAAATGGTACTGGGACAAAAATTGGTGCTCGGGTCGAAAGGTCGTGTTCGGACATGTAAAGTGGTGTTAGGGGAATGGATTTTCGGTCGAAAAGTGTTGTCCCCTTCGAAAAGAAGTGTTTCGTTGAAAAAAAAAAATTTAATCCGGGTCGAAAATGGCATTTCGCTTTAAGAATAGTGTTTTCAATATTTCGGTAAAGCAAAAACGGTGTCTACGTGGATGGAAAATTGGTGCTTGGGTTGAAAAAGAGTTTTTTAAATAGGTTGAAAAAATAGTTTCTCGACAAAAACTGGTGTTTGGGTCAAAAAGTGGATTTGTGTAGAAAGAAAAAGGAATGCGTGTGCGTCGAAAAACTCTTGTTTTGTTTCCCAAATGCGGTTTGGATCCAGAAAATGATGTTTTGGCCGAAAAGGTGAAGATTGGGTCGTGAAATGGTTTTTCGGCTAGAAAAATGCGGTTTGGGTGGAAAGAGTGGGGTTTTGGCCGAAACAAATGATGTCCCGGTCGGAACATGTGTTTCTCTTGAAAAATGATGTTTGGTTCGAAAAATGGTGTTTCCGTAAAAAAACAAATTGTGTTTTCATTCTTTGGGTATAGAAGTTTCTTTTACTTTAGAAGTTGGTCTCTGGGTTGAAATGATGGAGCTTCCGTTATTTTGGGGTCAAGAAATTGTTTCCGTTCGGAAACTGGAGTTTGAGTCGGAAACTTCGGGTTTGGGGCCCAAAATGCTGTTTGGGGGTGAGAAAATGGTGTTTCGGCCGGAAAAAAGAAACGCAGTTTGGGTCGATAAGCTGTTTCGTTCGAAAAATGAGGTTTCGATCCAAAAAAATGGGTACTCGATCGAAAAAACTGCGTTTGGGTCGAAGATGGTAGCTGGGTGGAAAAACAGTGTTTTCTTTATTTTGGTGAAAAAAATGGTATTTGCATCGAGAAAGGGTGTTGGGGTCTGTAAAATGGTTTTTTTTTTCTTTTATTATTTGTGTCAAAATATGGCATTGGGAGAAAAAGTGGAGCTTGGGTCGAAAGGCGGTGTTTGGATAGTAAGTAAAATGGTGTTTGGGTCAGGAAAATGGCGTTTTTCCCTATTTGGGAGTTTAAAATCGGTGTTTTGGTTGAACAAGCGGATCTTTCGTTATTTGGGGCCAAAAAATCGTTTTCGGAAAGAAACTGGAATTTGAGTCGATAACCGCGGGTTTGGGTAGCAAAATGATTTTTGGGGGGAGAGAGAATGGTTTTCTTGCTGAAAATCATGGGTATTTTTGGCCGACGAGACCGTGTTTGGGTCGAAAATGGAAGTTGGGAAGAAAAACAGGGATTTTGTTATTTCGGAGAAGGAATGGCATTTGCATTGAAAATCGGCCTTTGGGTAGGTAAAATGGTATTTTTTTTTTTTATGTCGAAAAAATGGTACTGGGACAAAAATTGGTGCTCGGGTCGAAAGGTCGTGTTCGGACATGTAAAGTGGTGTTAGGGGAATGGATTTTCGGTCGAAAAGTGTTGTCCCCTTCGAAAAGAAGTGTTTCGTTGAAAAAAATAAATGTAATCCGGTTCGAAATTGGCATTTGGCTTGAAGAATAGTGTTTTCAATATTTCGGTAAAGCAAAAACGGTGTCTACGTGGATGGAAAATTGGTGCTTGGGTTGAAAAAGAGTTTTTAAAAATAGGTTGAAAAGACAGTTTCTCGACAAAAACTGGTGTTTGGGTCAAAAAGTGGGATTTGTGTAGAAAGAAAAAGGAATGCGTGTGCGTCGAAAAACTCTTGTTTTGTTTCCCAAATGCGGTTTGGATCCAGAAAATGATGTTTTGGCCGAAAAGGTGAAGATTGGGTCGTGAAATGGTTTTTCGGCTAGAAAAATGCGGTTTGGGTGGAAAGAGTGGGGTTTTGGCCGAAACAAATGATGTCCCGGTCGGAACATGTGTTTCTCTTGAAAAATGATGTTTGGTTCGAAAAATGGTGTTTCCGTAAAAAAACAAATTGTGTTTTCATTCTTTGGGTATAGAAGTTTCTTTTACTTTAGAAGTTGGTCTCTGGGTTGAAATGACGGAGCTTTCGTTATTTTGGGGTCAAAAAATTGTTTCCGTTCGGAAACCGGAGTTTGAGTCGGAAACTTCGGGTTTGCGGCGCGAAATGCTGCTTGGGGTGAAAAAATGGTGTTTCGGCCGGAAAAAAAAACGCAGTTTGGGTCGATAAGTTGTTTCGTTCGAAAAATGAGGTTTCGATCCAAAAAAATGGGTACTCGATCGAAAAAACTGCATTTGGGTCGAAAATGGTAGTTGGGTAGAAAAATAGTGTTTTCTTTATTTTGGTGAAAAAATGGTATTTGCATCGAAAAAGGGTGTTGGGGTCTGTAAAATGGTTTTTTTTTTCTTTTATTATTTGTGTCAAAATATGGCATTGGGAGAAAAAGTGGAGCTTGGGTCGAAAGGCGGTGTTTGGATAGTAAGTAAAATGGTGTTTGGGTCAGGAAAATGGCGTTTTTCCCTATTTGGGAGTTTAAAATCGGTGTTTTGGTTGAACAAGCGGATCTTTCGTTATTTGGGGCCAAAAAATCGTTTTCGGAAAGAAACTGGAATTTGAGTCGATAACCGCGGGTTTGGGTAGCAAAATGATTTTTGGGGGGAGAGAGAATGGTTTTCTTGCTGAAAATCATGGGTATTTTTGGCCGACGAGACCGTGTTTGGGTCGAAAATGGAAGTTGGGAAGAAAAACAGGGATTTTGTTATTTCGGAGAAGGAATGGCATTTGCATTGAAAATCGGCCTTTGGGTAGGTAAAATGGTATTTTTTTTTTTTATGTCGAAAAAATGGTACTGGGACAAAAATTGGTGCTCGGGTCGAAAGGTCGTGTTCGGACATGTAAAGTGGTGTTAGGGGAATGGATTTTCGGTCGAAAAGTGTTGTCCCCTTCGAAAAGAAGTGTTTCGTTGAAAAAAATAAATGTAATCCGGTTCGAAATTGGCATTTGGCTTGAAGAATAGTGTTTTCAATATTTCGGTAAAGCAAAAACGGTGTCTACGTGGATGGAAAATTGGTGCTTGGGTTGAAAAAGGTTTTTTAAAATAGGTTGAAAAGACAGTTTCTCGACAAAAACTGGTGTTTGGGTCAAAAAGTGGGATTTGTGTAGAAAGAAAAAGGAATGCGTGTGCGTCGAAAAACTCTTGTTTTGTGTCCCCAAATGCGGTTTGGGTCCAGAAAATGATGTTTTGGCCGAAAAGGTGAAGATTGGGTCGTAAAATGGTTTTTCGGCTGAAAAATGTGGTTTGGGTGGAAAAAATGGCGTTTTGGCCGAAACAAATGATGTCCTGGTCGGAACGTGGTGTTTCTCTTGAAAAATGATGTTTGGTTCGAAAAATGGTGTTTCGGTAAAAAAAAAATTGTGTTTTTATTCTTTGGGTATATAAGTTTTTTTTACGTTAAAAGCTGGTCTCTGGGTTGAAATGACGGAGCTTTCGTTATTTTGGGGTCAAAAAATTGTTTCCGTACGGAAACCGGAGTTTGAGTCGGAAACTTCGGGTTTGGGGCCCAAAATGCTGTTTGGGGGTGAGAAAATGGTGTTTCGGCCGGAAAAAAAAAACGCAGTTTGGGTCGATAAGGTGTTTCGTTTGGAAAATGAGCTTTCGATCCAAAAAAATGGGTACTCGATCGAAAAAACTGCGTTTGGGTCGAAAATGGTAGTTGGGTAGAAAATAGTGTTTACTTTATTTTGGTGAAAAAAATGGTATTTGCATCGAGAAAGGGTGTTTGGGGGTCTGTAAAATGGTTTTTTATTATTATTATTATTTGTGTCAAAATATGGTGTTGGGACAAAAAGTGGTGCTTGGGTCGAAAGGTGGTGTTTGGATAAGTAAAATGGTGTTTGGGTCAGGAAAATGGCGTTTTTCCCTATTTGGGAGTTTAAAATCGGTGTTTTGGTTGAACAAGCGGATCTTTCGTTATTTGGGGCCAAAAAATCGTTTTCGGAAAGAAACTGGAATTTGAGTCGATAACCGCGGGTTTGGGTAGCAAAATGATTTTTGGGGGGAGAGAGAATGGTTTTCTTGCTGAAAATCATGGGTATTTTTGGCCGACGAGACCGTGTTTGGGTCGAAAATGGAAGTTGGGAAGAAAAACAGGGATTTTGTTATTTCGGAGAAGGAATAATGGTATTTGCATTGAAAATCGGCCTTTGGGTAGGTAAAATGGTATTTTTTTTTTTTATGTCGAAAAAATGGTACTGGGACAAAAATTGGTGCTCGGGTCGAAAGGTCGTGTTCGGACATGTAAAGTGGTGTTAGGGGAATGGATTTTCGGTCGAAAAGTGTTGTCCCCTTCGAAAAGAAGTGTTTCGTTGAAAAAAATAAATGTAATCCGGTTCGAAATTGGCATTTGGCTTGAAGAATAGTGTTTTCAATATTTCGGTAAAGCAAAAACGGTGTCTACGTGGATGGAAAATTGGTGCTTGGGTTGAAAAAGAGTTTTTAAAAATAGGTTGAAAAGACAGTTTCTCGACAAAAACTGGTGTTTGGGTCAAAAAGTGGGATTTGTGTAGAAAGAAAAAGGAATGCGTGTGCGTTGAAAAACTCTTGTTTTGTTTCCCAAAATGCGGTTTGGGTACAGGAAATGATGTTTTGGCCGAAAAAGTGAAGATTGGGTCGTAAAATGGTTTTTCGGCTGAAAAATGCGGTTTGGGTGGAAAGAGTGGGGTTTTGGCCGAAACAAATGATGTCCCGGTCGGAACATGTGTTTCTCTTGAAAAATGATGTTTGGTTCGAAAAATGGTGTTTCGGTAAAAAAAACAAATTGTGCTTTCATTCTTTGGGTATAGAAGTTTCTTTTACGTTAAAAGTTGGTCTCTGGGTTGAAAAGACGGAGCTTTCAAAAAATTGTTTGGGGTCAAAAAATTGTTTCCGTTCGGAAACCGGAGTTTGAGTCGGAAACTTCGGGTTTGGGGCCCAAAATGCTGTTTGGGGGTCAGAAAATGGTGTTTCGACCGGAAAAAAAAAATGCAGTTTGGGTCGATAAGCTGTTTCGTTCGAAAAATGAGGTTTCGATCCGGAAAAATGGGTACTCGATCGAAAAAACTGCGTTTGGGTCGAAGGCGGTAGTCGGGTAGAAAAATAGTGTTTTCTTTATTTTTGGTGAAAAAAATGGTATTTGCATCGAGAAAGGGTGTTGGGGTCTGTAAAATGGTTTTTTTTTTCTTTTATTATTTGTGTCAAAATATGGCATTGGGAGAAAAAGTGGAGCTTGGGTCGAAAGGCGGTGTTTGGATAGTAAGTAAAATGGTGTTTGGGTCAGGAAAATGGCGTTTTTCCCTATTTGGGAGTTTAAAATCGGTGTTTTGGTTGAACAAGCGGATCTTTCGTTATTTGGGGCCAAAAAATCGTTTTCGGAAAGAAACTGGAATTTGAGTCGATAACCGCGGGTTTGGGTAGCAAAATGATTTTTGGGGGGAGAGAGAATGGTTTTCTTGCTGAAAATCATGGGTATTTTTGGCCGACGAGACCGTGTTTGGGTCGAAAATGGAAGTTGGGAAGAAAAACAGGGATTTTGTTATTTCGGAGAAGGAATGGCATTTGCATTGAAAATCGGCCTTTGGGTAGGTAAAATGGTATTTTTTTTTTTTATGTCGAAAAAATGGTACTGGGACAAAAATTGGTGCTCGGGTCGAAAGGTCGTGTTCGGACATGTAAAGTGGTGTTAGGGGAATGGATTTTCGGTCGAAAAGTGTTGTCCCCTTCGAAAAGAAGTGTTTCGTTGAAAAAAATAAATGTAATCCGGTTCGAAATTGGCATTTGGCTTGAAGAATAGTGTTTTCAATATTTCGGTAAAGCAAAAACGGTGTCTACGTGGATGGAAAATTGGTGCTTGGGTTGAAAAAGAGTTTTTAAAAATAGGTTGAAAAGACAGTTTCTCGACAAAAACTGGTGTTTGGGTCAAAAAGTGGGATTTGTGTAGAAAGAAAAAGGAATGCGTGTGCGTCGAAAAACTCTTGTTTTGTTTCCCAAATGCGGTTTGGATCCAGAAAATGATGTTTTGGCCGAAAAGGTGAAGATTGGGTCGTGAAATGGTTTTTCGGCTAGAAAAATGCGGTTTGGGTGGAAAGAGTGGGGTTTTGGCCGAAACAAATGATGTCCCGGTCGGAACATGTGTTTCTCTTGAAAAATGATGTTTGGTTCGAAAAATGGTGTTTCGGTAAAAAAAAAATTGTGCTTTCATTCTTTGGGTATAGAAGTTTCTTTTGCTTTAAAAGTTGGTCTCTGGGTTGAAATGACGGAGCTTTCGTTATTTTGGGGTCAAAAAATTGTTTCCGTTCGGAAACCGGAGTTTGAGTCGGAAACTTCGGGTTTGGGGGCCAAAATGCTGTTTGGGGATGAGAAAATGGTGTTTCGGCCGGAAAAAAAAAATGCAGTTTGGGTCGATAAGCTGTTTCGTTCGAAAAATGAGGTTTCGATCCGGAAAAATGGGTACTCGATCGAAAAAACTGCGTTTGGGTCGAAGGCGGTAGTCGGGTAGAAAAATAGTGTTTTCTTTATTTTTGGTGAAAAAAATGGTATTTGCATCGAGAAAGGGTGTTGGGGTCTGTAAAATGGTTTTTTTTTTTTTT
>JAUJYN010000042.1:230792-291589 GCA_030737835.1 Acorus gramineus
CTACCGCCTTCGACCCAAACGCAGTTTTTTCGATCGAGTACCCATTTTTCCGGATCGAAACCTCATTTTTCGAACGAAACACTTATCGACCCAAACTGCATTTTTTTTTTCGGCCGAAACACCATTTTCTCATCCCCAAACAGCATTTTGGCCCCCAAACCCGAAGTTTCCGACTCAAACTCCGGTTTCCGAACGGAAACAATTTTTTGACCCCAAAATAACGAAAGCTCCGTCATTTCAACCCAGAGACCAACTTTTAACAAAAGAAACTTCTATACCCAAAGAATGAAAGCACAATTTTTTTTTTACCGAAACACCATTTTTCGAACCAAACATCATTTTTCAAGAGAAACACATGTTCCGACCGGGACATCATTTGTTTCGGCCAAAACCCCATTCTTTCCACCCAAACCGCATTTTTCTAGCCGAAAAACCATTTCACGACCCAATCTTCACCTTTTCGGCCAAAACATCATTTTCTGGATCCAAACCGCATTTGGGAAACAAAACAAGAGTTTTTCGACGCACACGCATTCCTTTTTCTTTCTACACAAATCCCACTTTTTGACCCAAACACCAGTTTTTGTCGAGAAACTGTCTTTTCAACCTATTTTAAAAACTCTTTTTCAACCCAAGCACCAATTTTCCATCCACGTAGACACCGTTTTTGTTTTACCGAAATATTGAAAACACTATTCTTAAAGTCAAATGCCAATTTCGAACCAGATTACATTTATTTTTTTCAATGAAACACTTCTTTTCGAAGGGGACAACACTTTTCGACCGAAAATCCATTCCCCTAACACCACTTTACATGTCCGAACACGACCTTTCGACCCGAGCACCAATTTTTGTCCCAGTACCATTTTTTCGCCCCAAAAAAAAATATACCATTTTACCTACCCAAAGGCCAATTTTTCAATGCAAATACCATTCCTTCTCGGAATAACAAAATCTCTGTTTTTCTTCCCAACTACCATTTTCGACGCAAACACGGTCTCGTCGACCAAAAATACCCATGATTTTCAGCAAGAAAACCATTCTCTCTCCCCCCAAAAATCATTTTGCTACCCAAACCAGCGGTTATCGACTCAAATTCCAGTTTCTTTCCGAAAACGATTTTTTGGCCCCAAATAACGAAAGATCCGCTTGTTCAACCAAAACACCGATTTTAAACTCCCAAATAGGGAAAAACGCCATTTTCCTGACCCAAACACCATTTTACTTACTATCCAAACACCGCCTTTCGACCCAAGCTCCACTTTTTCTCCCAATGCCATATTTTGACACAAATAATAAAAAAAAAAAAAACCATTTTACAGACCCCAACACCCTTTCTCGATGCAAATACCATTTTTTCACCAAAAATAAAGAAAACACTATTTTTCTACCCGACTACCGCCTTCGACCCAAACGCAGTTTTTTCGATCGAGTACCCATTTTTCCGGATCGAAACCTCATTTTTCGAACGAAACACCTTATCGACCCAAACTGCATTTTTTTTTTCGTGTCGAAACACCATTTTCTCACCCCCAAACAGCATTTTGGGTCCAAAACTCGATGTTTCCGACTCAAACTCCAGTTTCCGTACGGAAACAATTTTTTGACCCCAAAATAACGGAAGCTCCATCATTTCAACCCAGAGACCAACTTCTAAAGTAAAAGAAACTTCTATACCCAAAGAATGAAAACACAATTTGTTTTTTACCGAAACACCATTTTTCGAACCAAACATCATTTTTCAAGAGAAACACAACGTTCCGACCGAGACATCATTTTTTTCGGCCAAAACGCCATTTTTTTCACCGAAACCACATTTTTTTGCCGAAAAACCATTTTACGATCCAATCTTCACCTTTTCGGCCAAAACATCATTTTCTGGACCCAAACCGCATTTTGGGACACAAAACAAGAGTTTTCGACGCACACGCATTCCTTTTTCTTTTTACACAAATTCCACTTTTTGACCCAAACACCAGTTTTTGTCGAGAAACTGTCTTTTCAACCTATTTTAAAAAAACTCTTTTTCAACCCAAGCACCAATTTTCCATCCACGTAGACACCGTTTTTGCTTTACCGAAATATTGATGGGGACAACACTATTCTTCAAGCCAAATGCCAATTTCGAACCAGATTACATTTATTTTTTTCAACGAAACACTTCTTTTCGAAGGGGACAACACTTTTCGACCGAAAATCCATTCCCCTAACACCACTTTACATGTCCGAACACGACCTTTCGACCCGAGCACCAATTTTTGTCCCAGTACCATTTTTTCGACAAAAAAAAAAAAATACCATTTTACCTACCCAAAGGCCGATTTTCAATGCAAATACCATTCCTTCTCCGAAATAACAAAATCTCTGTTTTTCTTCCCAACTACCATTTTCGACGCAAACACGGTCTTGTCGACCAAAAATACCCATGATTTTCTGCCAGAAAACCATTCTCCCTCTCCCCAAAAAGCATTTTGCTACCCAAACTAGCGGTTATCGACTCAAATTCCAGTTTCTGTCCGAAAACAGCGGTTAACGAAAGCTCCGCTTGTTCAACCAAAACACCGATTTTTAACTCTCAAATAAGGAAAACGCCATTTTCCTGACCCAAAGACCATTTTACTTATCAAAACACCGCATTTCGACCCAAGCACCACTTTTTGTCCCAACACCATATTTTGACACAAATAATAATAAAAAAAACACCATTTTACAGACCCGAACACCCTTTTTCGATGCAAATACCATTTTTTCACCAAAATAAAGAAAACACTATTTTTCTACCCAACTACCATTTTCGACCCAAACGCAGTTTTTTCGATCGAGTACCCATTTTTTCGGATCGAAACCTCATTTTTCGAACGAAACACCTTATTGACCCAAACTGCATTTTTTTTTTCGGCCGAAACACCATTTTCTCATCCCCAAACAGCATTTTGGGCCCCAAACCCGAAGTTTCCGACTCAAACTCCAGTTTCCGTACGGAAACAATTTTTTGACCCCAAAATAACGAAAGCTCCGTCATTTCAACCCAGAGACCAACTTTTAACGTAAAAGAAACTTCTATGCCCAAAGAATGAAAACACAATTTGTTTTTTTCCGAAACACCATTTTTTGAACCAAACATCGTTTTTCAAGAGCAACACACGTTCCAACCAGAACATCATTTTTTTCGGCCAAAATGCCATTTTTTCCACCCAAACCACATTTTTCAGCAGAAAAGCCATTTTACGAACCAATCTTCACCTTTTCGTCCAAAACAACATTTTCTGGACCCAAACTGCAGTTTGGGAAACAAAACAAGAGTTTTCGACGCACACACATTCCTTTTTCTTTTTACACAAGTCCCACTTTTTGACCCAAACACCAGTTTTTGTCGAGAAACTGTTTTTTCAACCTATTTAAAAAAACTCCTTTTCAAGCCAAGCACCAATTTTTGATCCACGTAGACACCGTTTTTGTTTTAGCGAAATATTGAAAACACTATTCTTCAAGCCAAATGCCAATTTCGAACCAGATTACATTTATTTTTTTCAACGAAACACTTCTTTTCGAAGGGGACAACACTTTTCGACCGAAAATCCATTCCCCTAACACCACTTTACATGTCCGAACACGACCTTTCGACCCGAGCACCAATTTTTGTCCCAGTACCATTTTTTCGACAAAAAAAAAAAATACCATTTTACCTACCCAAAGGCCGATTTTCAATGCAAATACCATTCCTTCTCCGAAATAACAAAATCCCTGTTTTTCTTCCCAACTTCCATTTTCGACCCAAACACGGTCTCGTCGACCAAAAATACCCATGATTTTCAGCAAGAAAACCATTCTCTCTCCCCCCAAAAATCATTTTGCTACCCAAACCAGCGGTTATCGACTCAAATTCCAGTTTCTTTCCGAAAACGATTTTTTGGCCCCAAATAACGAAAGATCCGCTTGTTCAACCAAAACACCGATTTTAAACTCCCAAATAGGGAAAAACGCCATTTTCCTGACCCAAACACCATTTTACTTACTATCCAAACACCGCCTTTCGACCCAAGCACCACTTTTTGTCCCAACACCATATTTTGACACAAATAATAATAAAAAAATAAAACCATTTTACAGACCCCCGAACACCCTTTTTCAATTCAAATACCATTTCTTCACCAAAATAAAGAAAACACTATTTTTCTACCCAACTACCATTTTTGACCCAACCGCATTTTTTCGATCGAGTATCCATTTTTTCAGATCGAAACCAAATTTTCCGAATGAAACACCTTATCGACCCAAACTGCGTTTTTTTTTCTGGCCGAAAAACCATTTTCTCACCCCCAAACAACATTTTGGGCCCCAAACCCGAAGTTTCCGACTCAAACTCCGGTGTCCGTACGGAAACAATTTTTTGACCCCAAAATAACAAAAGCTCTGTCATTTCAACCCAGAGACCAACTTTTTAACGGAAAAAAAAACTTCTATACCCAAAGAATGAAAGCACAATTTTTTTTTTACCGAAACACCATTTTTCGAACCAAACATCATTTTTCAAGAGAAACACATGTTCCGACCGGGACATCATTTGTTTCGGCCAAAACCCCATTTTTCCACCCAAACCGCATTTTTCTAGCCGAAAAACCATTTCACGACCCAATCTTCACCTTTTCGGCCAAAACATCATTTTCTGGATCCAAACCGCATTTGGGAAACAAAACAAGAGTTTTTCGACGCACACGCATTCCTTTTTCTTTCTACACAAATCCCACTTTTTGACCCAAACACCAGTTTTTGTCGAGAAACTGTCTTTTCAACCTATTTTAAAAAACTCTTTTTCAACCCAAGCACCAATTTTCCATCCACGTAGACACCGTTTTTGCTTTACCGAAATATTGAAAACACTATTCTTCAAGCCAAATGCCAATTTCGAACCAGATTACATTTATTTTTTTCAACGAAACACTTCTTTTCGAAGGGGACAACACTTTTCGACCGAAAATCCATTCCCCTAACACCACTTTACATGTCCGAACACGACCTTTCGACCCGAGCACCAATTTTTGTCCCAGTACCATTTTTTCGACAAAAAAAAAAAATACCATTTTACCTACCCAAAGGCCGATTTTCAATGCAAATACCATTCCTTCTCCGAAATAACAAAATCCCTGTTTTTCTTCCCAACTTCCATTTTCGACCCAAACACGGTCTCGTCGACCAAAAATACCCATGATTTTCAGCAAGAAAACCATTCTCTCTCCCCCCAAAAAGCATTTTGCTACCCAAACCAGCGGTTATCGACTCAAATTCCAGTTTCTTTCCGAAAACGATTTTTTGGCCCCAAATAACGAAAGATCCGCTTGTTCAACCAAAACACCGATTTTAAACTCCCAAATAGGGAAAAACGCCATTTTCCTGACCCAAACACCATTTTACTTACTATCCAAACACCGCCTTTCGACCCAAGCACCACTTTTTGTCCCAACACCATATTTTGACACAAATAATAATAATAAAAAAACCATTTTACAGACCCCCGAACACCCTTTTTCTATGCAAATACCATTTCTTCACAAAAATAAAGAAAACACTATTTTTCTACCCAACTACCATTTTCGACCCAAACGCAGTTTTTTCGATCGAGTACCCATTTTTTCGGATCGAAACCTCATTTTCCGAACGAAACACCTTATCGACCCAAACTGCGTTTTTTTTTTTCCGGTCGAAACACCATTTTCTCACCCCCAAACAGCATTTTGGGCCCCAAACCCGAAGTTTCCGACTCAAACTCCGGTTTCCGTACGGAAACAATTTTTTGACCCCAAAATAACGAAAGCTCCGTCATTTCAACCCAGAGACCAGCTTTTAAAAAAGAAACTTCTATACCCAAAGAATGAAAGCACAATTTTTTTTTTACCGAAACACCATTTTTCGAACCAAACATCATTTTTCAAGAGAAACACAGTTCCGACCGGGACATCATTTTTTCGGCCAAAACCCCACTTTCCACCCAAACCACATTTTTCAGCCGAAAAATCATTTTACGACCCTATCTTCACCTTTTCGGCCAAAACATCATTTTTTGGACCCAAACCGCATTTTGGGACACAAAACAAGAGTTTTTCGACAATAGCACACGCATTCCTTTTTCTTTTACACAAATTCCACTTTTTGACCCAAACACCAGTTTTTGTCGAAAAACTGTTTTTTCACCCTGTTTTAAAAAACACCTTTTCAACCCAAGCACCAATTTTCCACGTAGACACCGTTTTTGTTTTACCGAAATATTGAAAACACTATTCTTAAAGCCAAATGCCATTTTCGACCCAGATTACATTTTTTTTTTCAGCGAAACACTTCTTTTCGAAGGGGACAACACCTTTCGACCGAAAATCCATTCCCCTAACACCACTTTACATGTCCGAACACGACCTTTCGACCCGAGCACCAATTTTTGTCCCAGTACCCTATTTTCGACCCAAAAAAAAATACCATTTTACCTACCCAAAGGCAAATTTTCGATGCAAATACCATTTTTTCTCCAAAATAACAAAATCCCTGTTTTTCTTCCCAACTACCATTTTCGACCCAAACACGGTCTCGTCGACCAAAAATACCCATGATTTTCAGCAAGAAAACCATTCTCTCTCCCCCCAAAAATCATTTTGCTACCCAAACCAGCGGTTATCGACTCAAATTCCAGTTTCTTTCCGAAAACGATTTTTTGGCCCCAAATAACGAAAGATCCGCTTGTTCAACCAAAACACCGATTTTAAACTCCCAAATAGGGAAAAACGCCATTTTCCTGACCCAAACACCATTTTACTTACTATCCAAACACCGCCTTTCGACCCAAGCTCCACTTTTTCTCCCAATGCCATATTTTGACACAAATAATAAAAGAAAAAAAAAACCATTTTACAGACCCCAACACCCTTTCTCGATGCAAATACCATTTTTTTCACCAAAAATAAAGAAAACACTATTTTTCTACCCGACTACCGCCTTCGACCCAAACGCAGTTTTTTCGATCGAGTACCCATTTTTCGGATCGAAACCTCATTTTTCGAACGAAACACCTTATCGACCCAAACTGCGTCTTTGTTTTCTGCCGAAACACTATTTTCTCACCCCCAAACAGTATTTTGGGTCCCAAACCCGAAGTTTCCAACTCAAACACCAGTTTCCGTACGGAAACAATTTTTTGACCCCAAAATAACGAAAGCTCCGTCATTTCAACCCAGAGACCAACTTTTAACGTAAAAGAAACTTCTATACCCAAAGAATGAAAGCACAATTTTTTTTTTACCGAAACACCATTTTTCGAACCAAACATCATTTTTCAAGTGAAACACAACGTTCCGACCAGGACACAATGTTGGGTAATTTAGTGTATTTTTTTGTATAATTGTGTATTTTACTCACCGAGTTGATTACCCTGTTTTGCAGATCTGGATGGACGGTCACGCGATGACTGGGTTAAGGGTGAGTGGGACAACCCAACCTAGTTGGGGGGCGCTATAGGCACTTGGGCGTATACCGTCCTCCCCTGGGGCACCATGGTCAATATTAACTTGTCTAATATGTAATCCATGCAAGCATGATTAATGTGTAGAATGCATGGCACCCTAGACTTTGTATTTTATGGACTTGCACCCTTAGGATATGTGTAAGAGCCATGCATCCTGTTACCCTGTTCGCATGCTAGGAAGCCTCGACCTATGCATGTGTCCTACTAGTTTAATTTATTAAATTGAATGCGAGCATATGATTATTAGCATGCCTTGTATAATATTATAGGGAGGGGCCTTGCGAGGTCAACATTGAGACCTAGGCTAGGGTACTCCGTGTTCCTTGTTTGGTTGTCGGGATGTTCTATATCGGGACCTCATGCTGCTCTCCCAAGGTTTCTTTTCCCAATAATATTATAACCTCGTGATTATTATATGTGTTCCCCGTATCCTAGTTATGCGCCCTGGAGGAATTCTGATGAATTCGTGACATCAGTAGAGTCTCCCTTCTCTAGATTAAAGGGCCTTGCGAGTTCAGCGTTGAGACCCGGGGTAGGGTACTCCGTGTTCCTTGTTTGGTTGTCGGGATATCCTATATCGGGACCTCATGGTGCCCTCCCAAGGTTTCTTTTTTTCAGTTAAAGGATGTCGCGGATCCGAGTGGATCATATACGTATGGATAGGCTGTTCTGTTCCCTTCATTGGATCCGTGTAGAGACTGCCTCAGCGTTAGAAAGGTCATCACGTGAGAGGGCTCCCATCAGTAGGCACCTCCTGATTTGGGACGGACTGTGCTGAATGTGGGAGTGGCCAAGCGACCTACGGAGTGGAGGAGAGACTATCGGTGGACCAAGGGTGACCAACAGCCTAGTCAGTCCCAATATCCTATGTCACCATATTGAGGGGTGAGGGTGAGGGTGTGGTGGGTCGGCGATATAGCGACCCACTGGTTTGTGTAGTCCCAATATCCTATGTCACCTATTGAGGGGTGAGGGTGAGGGTGTGGTGGGTCAGCGATGTAGCGACCCGCCAGATTTGTGTAGTAATCAGTCCCAATATCCTATGTCACCTATTGAGGGGTGAGGGTGAGGGTGTGGTGGGTCGGCGATGTAGCGACCCATAGGATTGTGTAGTTCCTGCCACTTTGAGGCTTTTAATAATAAATTGTGGTTAATATGAATTGTGATGCATGGGTTGTGTTGTTCACTGAGCGTGTGGTTCACCCCTCGCATAATATTATTCTCCAGTGCTATCTTAGTCGGATCAGGAGGAGGAGCTCCCCGAGTGACCTCAGCAGTAGCGGTGCAGCACCACATTTCCGCGAGTTTTAGAGGCTATCAGCATCCCTTTTGATTGTATGTATTGTATTCTGTGCTTGGGCTCATGTTTGTATTATATTTGGATGTCATTATATATATTGGCTCTCACAGGACAGTTGATTGTGTATCGAGTCTGTAATATGTCTTTGAGTTACAGATTCAGTCTTTTAGCTTCCGCTATTTGTGTATATATCATGTCATCCTCTTTGTTGTCAGTGTTGTAATTGTTGATGTTGTTAGAGTATGTTATTGACTTCCTGTATTGACTGCTGATATCATATATACGCTTGCCGCGTCCCGGGGACGTCCGCCCTGGGGCGTGACCGTAATTGTCTATTCGAGTCTGTAATAATGTTTTTGGTTTAGAGACATTTGTTGATATCTTATGCTTCCGCTTTTCAGTCAGTTATCATTATCTTTGTTTTGCCACCTTGTGTGTTGTTGTTGGAGTCTTTGTTGACTAGAGGTATTTATAGCTGATATTTCATTATTGCCACGTCTTCGGGACGGCCACCCTGGGGCATGACAGAGTACCCATTTTTTTGGATCGAAACCTCATTTTCCGAACGAAACACCTTATCGACCCAAACTGTTATGCCTGTGTCATTTGGAGCCATTTTGGTTAAGCCTTGGTCACATCTGGGTCATTCAGGGCCTTTTAATTTTTCGATCGGAGTCGCTAAAATTTTAGCTTTTAGCCACCTGCGAGAGTTAGAGCACTCTGATTGAAAATCTAACTGCATATTATGGGTCCTGGTACCGTTTTATACTACCTATAAAAATTTCATCAAATTCCGGTAACATTTTGAAAAATATGCAGTTCCAAATCGCATCCGGGTTTTGAGAGTTCTTGGTGAGTCGAATAGTGTGAGATATTTTGGGGATGTGGTGACCCTTGGTAGCCTTACCCCCACCTTGCTTGGGGAGAAAGAAACCATTGGTTATTTGGTTTGTGTGTGGGTGAGCCTAACCCTAACCTCAGCCCCCCTTAAGGTCACCCCAAAACACTATTTGGGCATGAAAAATACCTTTTTTCCCTCTCTCTCTCTCCCCCTCTCTCCCAACTCGTGGAACACTTTCCCTCCCTCTCTTTAAGCTCTCTTTCTCTCTTTCAAACACTCCCCAAGTGTTTGATTTGATGCCAAGGAGAAGAAGATGGAGCAAGAAGAGGAGGTGCAAGTGCATGAAGGTGAGATTTGTGTAATTGTTGTTGTTGTTGATCCTCCTCTCTCTAGCTCCCTTTTCATGTCCTTCCCCCCCTGTTTTGCAGCCAAAGGAGGCTGAGGAGGGCTGTGGAGGTGGTGGTGGTGGTGGTGGTTGAGGTGGTCGTGGGTGCATCGAGGGCCCCCGAATCTCCCCCTTTCATTCCCCCTCCCTAGGTGAGCTCTTCCCCTTCTTTTCTTTGGTTTTTTCATGGCTTAGGGGTTGTTGGGGTGTCATGCATGCTAGGTAGTTGGTTTAGGGTGAGTGAGAAGTGAGGAGAAGGGGTTATAAGTGGTTAAAGAGGGTTTAAAATGGCGGGGCGCGCGTAGGGGTTTGTCTGCGCGCGCAGGCGTGCGTGCAGAGGGGCGCTGGCAGGCGCGCAGGCAGGCACGTGCGCGCGGAGCGGGCGTCCAGGTGCGCGCGGCGGGCGGCAGTGAGCGGGGTGCGCGCGAGGGTGCGCGCACGCGGGGCAGGTTGTCTGGGTGGGTCTGGGCGCGCGGCTAGGTGCCAAGGCGCGCTCGTGCGTGTGTGCGCGTGCTGGGGCATGCGCGGGATGCCCAGGGTCTCAGGTAGGTGTTGGGGCACTTGGGCATGCGTGCGTACGCGCGTGCTCGCATGCGTGCGATCCCGTATGCGTGCATGTCTAAGTCTTTGGCATTTATAGTAATTTCTAAGTGTTATAATGTGATGTTACTCACCAAATTTGATGCCCTTACCTTGCAGATCTCGTCGGATGGGATGCGTGAGGTCCCGAGTTGAGGTGAGTGGTCTGATCTAATCTCCCCCTCCCCTCGGGATGCGCTCGACGCGCATAGTCCCGCGTCGCGCATCGATGGGGCATTCTAGCTATACTACTTGTGTAGATAAGTAGTATGGCCATGCTTAAACTATAATATGTTAGATATCTTGCATGCTAGGCTTATATGGCATGTATTGTATCCATGTACGTATGATTGTATTGCATGCGCCCCTCTAGTATGGGCATGTATTGCTATAATGTGTATTGAGTATAGAATATGACATGCCTTAGGTAGTATTGTAATACTACTCCCACCATATTAATTGAATATCCAGCATGATTAAGTCTGGGTTAATAACGGTCACCTGCCTAATATTCCCTTGCGATAAGACTCGAGGGCGTGGTGTAGTTGTTGCGCCCATGCTAATGGGGCAAAGCTATGACCAGCTTCATGAGATGATGATCTCTCTTGCCCTCTCCCTCTGAACGAACTGAGTAAGTAGATGCGATTTCCTACTCGACTCAGGTTCGTTTGGAATATTGGCATGCACCTGTTAGTGCGCGAGATCGCGCTTGACCCTTTCTTTTAAGTTGGTGATATCCAATGGATGCTTAAGTTATGCCTTGTGTGCTTATGATTAATGGCCACTTATGCAGAATTAAGTAGGCCATACCTTGTATGCATGTTGTATGATTGCTGTTTATGATGTAAATCCATGATTAGGGAGTATCCCTATGATTAATTGATATGTGATCGTGCATATGGTTCATGCACGTAGCTAAGATTTAATTCTCCAATAAAATATATGCGCATGTTAAAACTAATCAGGCCTATCTGAAATAGGAGTGGGTATGACCCGTTGTCGGGTTGTACCATATTAGTTAGAGCGCTAGCAATGTAATCGCCCGATGCATCTGAGCGATGCACTCGTTTGGAATTCAGGAGAATTCATTATCTTATCGGTTTTGTTAAACCGGTAGTTATGGCATTAAGCTAGGCCTACCCGTGCTAGTCGTGTATATGAACCGCCTGTTGGGTTATGCGCCTTGGGATTATTTTTGCGTGAGAGCAGAGGCAACCCCCTTGTGTCCGAGAGACGCAATCGCGTGGGAGTACAATAGTATTCGATATCATCGATAAGTGATTATTGAGAGTTGTTGTTTTTCCATTGGGTTCACTTTGCAAACATGGAGTGTTTCCTCCCAATGTTGTTCGTGTTGAAGCGAGCCGGGTTAAAGCTGTCCTGACAGAGGGCTCCCATCCGTAGGTACCAAAGTTGTTGAGTCCGGTTGCGTATCGATGTTCAAAGACATCGTTGGGCAGTTGTCTCGTGTGGATGATCCAGTAGTGTTGTGTAGACTAGTAATTCCGGGTCTCATCGACCAACGGTATGCTCTCTCCCCAAGAGACCGAAGAGTCTCCTCCAGGAGTGAGGGTGAGGGTGAGGTTGGTGATTCAGTAGTGTTGTGTGGACCAGTGATTCCGCGTCTCTTCGACCAACGGTATGGTCTCTCCCCAAAAGTCCCAAGAGTCTTCATCCGGGAGTGAGGGTGAGGGTGAGGTTGGTCGCGCAGCCACGTGACCCTGTTATCCATGGGTTTCCACCCATGTTTTCCTTGAAAGGAAATTGCTTTAGTATTGAACTGTTGAATAGTGATTGGCTTCCAGCCACTCACTGAGCTTGTAGCTCACCCCTCGCATACTGTTTCTTTTCAGGGGTAGTGTTGGGCGTGGAGCTGGAGCTTTCCTGTGGCGTGGTCTTATGGGCGTAGAGCATTCTTTCGGCGGGTGGCAAATGCGAGGCTGTCAGCAGTCCTAGAGTCATTTTATGTATTGTAAATCGTGCTTGTGGCACAGGTTGTATTTTATTTGGACTAGGCTTGGCTCTCACAGGACAGTGATTGTGTATTCGAGTCTGTAATAATGTTTTTGGTTTACAGACATTGTTGATATCTTATGCTTCCGCTTTTCAATCGGTTATAATTATCTTTGCTTTGCCACCTTGTGTGTTGTTGTTGGAGTCTTTGTTGACCAGAGGTATTGATAATATCAGGAATTGTTGCGGACTCGCTAATGTCACGTTCGGGTCACGACGCCATGTAGGTGATCATTGACCAACTGAGTAAGTCCGCGTTTCCCTCCCAAATCCGACTGATTGAGTCTCTGGACGCCTTGACGTGGGTTGTCACCTTCGCGATTGTTCGTCTTCATGGCACTCCGGTCAGCATTATTTTCGGTTGAGACGCGAGGGTTACTTTGAGGTTGTGGCGCAGCCTTGGCAGGCTTTGGCGCGAGCCTCCATTTAAGTATAGCGTTTCATCGCCGATGGACAGCCAGACAAGGAGGACGATTCAGACCTTGGAGGACATGCTAAGTTCCTACGTGCTCGGTGATGAGGGCAGTTGGGTGAGGCACCACCCATTTGTTGGGGTATGCCTGCAAGACAACTGCCATTCGAGCATCCAGATGGATCTGTGAAAGGCACTCTACAGGCGCAGTATTATACCTCCCTTGTGTTGGGACGGTTGAGGAACGCCAGTGGGAGGGGCACAAGTATTTATTTGACCTTACAGTGGCCGGTTTGTTCATGTGTGCATCCGCACCTCCCAGAACCAACATAACAGCTACGCAGGTGATCGTCGCCCGGAGCTTACCTGCGGGTTTGGCGACTATGTTTTCCTGAAGGTGTTCAGGTTTAAGGGCACCCTCCGTTTCGACGTTCGGGGCAAGCTGAGTCGGCCCTTCATCGGACCGATTCTCGTCTTTGAGTGGATTGGGGAGGTGGCTTGTCATCTAGCCTTTCCCCCACAGCTGGCTCATGCCCACGACATCGTCCTTGTCTCATGGCCGAGGCGTTATGTCCACGATCCTGCTCATGTCATTCTGTTCGACCGTCTCATCCTCGAGCTGGATTTGTCGTTCGTGGAGCAGTGGATCGAGGTCAAGGACCAGCATGAGAAGAGGCTCCATGCTAAGACCGTTCCTTTGATTACAGTGTGTCGGTAGCGCCAGTCTGGTGCATGGACCACTTGGGAGCAAAAGGTCTATGCGTGATACTTGCTATATTCGGTCTTCCCTTTGGGTTTCCTTAAATTTCGAGGACTAAATTTCCTGGGGGGGGGGGGGGGGGGAATGTTATGCCTGTGTCATTTGGAGCCATTTCGGTTAAGCCTTGGTCACATCTGGGTCATTTTGAGCCTTTTCTTTTTTTCGATCAAAGTCGCTAAAATTTTGGCTTTTAGCCACCTGCGGGAGTTAGAGCACTCTGATTGGAAATCTAACTGCATATTATGGGTCCTGGTACCGTTTAGTACTACCCATAAAAATTTCATCGAATTCCGGTAACGTTTTGAAAAATATGCAGTTCCGAATCGCATCCGGGTTTGGCCGTTACTGGGTTTCGGTGGGCGAGATATTTTCGAGTGTGTGGTGCTTCTCCGCACGCTTCCCAATAAATAAAAAATAAGTGGTTGAGTGAGGGTGAGCCTAACCCTAACCTCACCACCCCCTTATGGTCACCCCAAAACACTATTTGGGCATGGAAATGACCTTTTTGCCCTCTCTCTCTCTCCCCCTCTCTCCCAACTCGTGGATCTCTCTTTCTCTCCTCTCTTGGTCTCTTTTTCCTCTCTTTGTGTGTGGAGAAGGAGGAGGAAGAAGCAAAGGAAGGAGAAGGTGAAGGAGGAAGTGCAAGGTGTGTGTGTTTGTGCATGTGTTGTTGTTGTTGTGGTTTCTCCTCTCTCAAGCACCCTCTCATGTCTTCCCCCCCCCCCCTGATTTGCAGCCAAAGAAGGCTGAGGAGGGCTGTGGAGGTGGTGGTAGTGGTGGTGGTGGTTGAGGTGGTTGCGGGTGCATCGAGGGCCCGCGAATCTCCCCACTTCATTCCCCCTCCCTAGGTGAGCTCTTCCCCTTCTTTTCTTGGTTTTTTAATGGTTTAGGGGTTGTGGGGAAATCATGCATGCTAGGTAGTTTGTTTAGGGTGAGTGAGAAGTGTGGGGGAGTTAAAGGGGTTAAAACAGTGCTGGGCGCGCTCGCGGGTCTGTTCGCGCTCGTGCGCGCGTAGAGGGGCCCTGGTAGACGCAGGCGGGCACGCGAGAGCGTGCGCGCGCGCGGGGCAGTGCATCTGGGCGTGCGCCTGGGCATGCAGCAGGGTGCCAGTGGGTGCGTGACCGTTCAGGCACTACGAGTTTTAAATACTGCTGTCAGGGTTGACGAATGCGTCGGATGCCTTTGTGGATCTCAAAAGTTTTATTGGGCCTCCGTGGACTACTTTGAGGTAGTCTTCATTGAGATTGCTAGTGGTGCGATGAAAAGGTGATATGGGTGACCTTGTTTCCCCAGGATGGCATGCCCTCAGGCAAAGTTCGAGAATCATCATCGCGTTGGAAAGCGTCAGTCCATGGAGATTCCTCAGTGGACGTGGGAGTGGGTTATCCGGGATTTTTGCGGACTCTCTAATGTGACATTCTGGTCACGACGCCGTCTAGGTGATCATTGACCGACTGACTAAGTCTGCGCTTCCCTCCCTAATCCGACTGATTGAGTCTCTGGATGCCTTGACGTGGGTTTTCACCTTCGCGATTGTTCGTCTTCATGGAACTCCGGTCGGCGCTATTTTCAGTTGAGACGCGAGGGTTACTTTGAGGTTGTGGCGCAGCCTTGGCAGGCTTTGGCGCGAGCCTCCATTTAAGTATAGCGTTTCATCGCCGATGGACAGCCAGACAAAGAGGACAATTCAGACCTTGGAGTACATGCTAGGTGCCTGCGTGCTCGATGTTAAGGGCAGTTGGGTAAGGCACCACCCATTTGTTGGGGTACTCCTGCAAGACGACTGCCATTCGAGCATCCAGATGAGCCTGAGAAAGGCACTCTACAGGCACAGTTTTATACCTCCCTTGTGTTGAGACAGTTGAGGAGCGCCAGTTGGAGGGGCACAAGTTATTTATTTGACCTTGCAGTGGCCAGGTTGGTTCATGTGTGCATCCGCACCTCCCAGAATTGACAGAAGGGCTACGCAGGTCATCATCGCCAAGAGCTTACCTTCGGGTTTGGCGACCATGTTTCCCTGAAGGGCATCCTCTATTTCGACGTTCGGGGCAAGCTGAGTTGGCTCTTCAATGGGACTGTTTCTCGTCATTGAGTAGATTGGGGAGGTGGCTTGTCATGTAGGCTTTCCCCCACAGCTGGCCCATGCCCACGACGTCGTCCTTGTCTCAGGGCAGAGGCGTTATGTCCACGATCCTGCTCAGTCATTCCGTTCGACCGCCTCATCCTTGAGCTAGATTTGTCATTCGTGGAGCAGTGGATCGAGGTCAAGGACCAACATGAGAAGTGGCTCCACGCTAAGACCGTTTCTTTGATTACAGTGTGTCGGTAGCGCTAGTTTAGTGCATAGACCACTTGGAAGCAAAAGGTCTGTGCATGATACTTGCTATATTCGGTCTTCCCTTTAGGTTTCCTTAAATTTTGAGGACTAAATTTCCTAAGGGGGGAGAATGTTATGCTTGTGTCATTTGGAGCCATTTCGGTTAAGCCTTGGTCACATCTGGGTCATTCAGGGCCTTTTTCTTTTTCGATCGGAGTCGCTAAAATTTTAGCTTTTAGCCACCTACGGGAGTTGGAGTACTCTGATTGAAAATCTAACTGCATATTATGGGTCCTGGTACCGTTTAGTACTACCCATAAAAATTTCATCAAATTCCGGTAACGTTTTGAAAAATATGCAGTTCCGAACCGTATCCGGGTTTTAAGAGTTCCTGGTTGGTCGAATAGTGTGAGATATTTTGGGGATGTGGTGACCTTTGGTAACCTTACCCCCACCTTGCTTAGGGATGAAGAAACCATTGGTTTTTTTATATGTGAGTGGGTGAGCCTAACCCTAACCTCACCCCCCCTTAAGGTCACCCCTAGGCACTAATTGGGCATGAAAATGACTTTTTTGCCCTCTCTCTCTCTCCCCCTCTCTCCCATTTCGTGGAACACTTCCCCTCCCTCTCTTATGGCACTCTTTCTCTCTTTCAAACACTCCCCAAGTGTTTGATTTTATGCCAAGGAGAAGAAGATGGAGCAAGAAGAGGAGGTGCAAGTGCAAGAAGGTGAGTTTTGTGCATGTGTTGTTGCTGTGGTTTCTCCTCTCTCAAGCTCCCTCTCATGTCTTCCTCCCCCCATATTTTTCAGCAAAAGAAGGATGAGGAGAGGCTGTGGAGGTGGTGGTAGTGGTTGTGGTGGTTGAGGTGGTCGCGGGTGCATCGAGGGCCCCCGAATCTCCCCCTTTCATTCCCCCTCTTTTGGTAAGTCCTCTTCCCCTTCTTTTTTATTTTTAGGGCTGTTGGGATGGTTGGGGAGGTCATGCATGCTAGGTAGTTGGTTTAGGGTGAGTGAGGAGTGTGGGGGAGGGGTTAAAAGGGGTTAAAGGATGATGGGCGCGCGCACGGGTTTGTCCGCGCGCGTGCGCGCGCAGACGCGCGTGCACAGGGGCGATGGCAGACGCAGGCGGGCGCGTGCGCGTGCGCGCGGGTGCGCGCGGTGCGGGCGCGCGGGTGCTGGTTGCGCGCGCGGTGCGCGCAGGTCGTGCGCGTGAGTTGCGAGCGCAGGGCAGCATGACTGGGCGCGCCTGGGCATGCGACAGGGCGCCAGTGCGCGCGCGCACGTGCGTGCTTCTGCAGGGGCATGCGCAGGGCTGCTCAGGGGCTCAGGTAGGTGCTGGGGCACTCGGGCATGCGTGCGAGCCCGTATGCGTGCATGTCTAAGTCTTTGGTATTTCTAGTAATTTCTAAGTGTTATATTATGATGTTACTCACCAAATTTGATGCCCTTACCTTGTAGATCTCGTCGGATGGGATGCGCGAGGTCCCGGGTTGAGGTGAGTGGTTTGGTCCAATCCCCCCCCCCCTCTCGAGATGCGCTCGACGCGCATAGTCGTGCGTCGCGCATCGATGGGGCATCCTAGCTATACTACTTGTGTAGATAAGTAGTATGACCATGCTTAGACTATAATATGTTAGATATCTTGCATGCTAGGCTTATATTACATGTATTGTATCCATGTATGAATGATTGTGTTCCATGCGCCCCTCTAGTATGGGCATGCATTGCTGTAATGTGTATTGATGTATAGAATACGGCATGGCTTAGGTAGTATTGTAATACTACTCCCACCATATTAATTGGAATATCTAGTATGATTAAGTATGGGTTAATAACGGGCACCTACCTAATATTCATTTGCGATAAGACTCGAGGGCCTGGTGTAGTTGTTGCGCCCATGCTAATGGGGCAAAGCTATAACCAACTTCATGAGATGATGATCTCTCTCGCCCTCTTCCTCTACACAAACTGAGTAAGTAGAGGCGATTTCCTACTCGACTCGGGTTCGTTTGGAATATTCTCATTCACCTGTTAGTGCGCGAGATCGCGCTTGACCCTTCCCTTTTAAGTTGGTGATTCCAACACATGCTTAAGTTATGCCTTGTTTGCTTATGTGATTAATGGTCATGTATGCATGTTGTATGATTTATTGTTTATGATGTAAATCCATGTTAGGGAGTATCCCTATAATTATTTGATAGGTTATCATGCATGCAGTTCATGTACATAACTAAGATATAATTCTCCTGGATATATATATGCGCATGTTAAAACTGATTAGGCCTATCTGAAATAGGCGTGGGTATGACCCGTTGTCGGTTGTACCTTATCAGTTAGAGCGTTAGTGATGTAATCGCCCCCGTGCATCCGAGCCGGTAGTTAATTATCTTATCGGTTTTGTTAAGCCGGTAGTTGAGGCATTAAGCTAGGCCTACCCGTGCTAGGCGTGTATATGAACCGCCTGTTGGGTTTTGTGCCTTGGGATTATTTCTACGTGAGAGAAGAGGCAACCCCCTTGAGTCCGAGCGACGCAACCGTGTGGGAGTACAATAGTATTCGCTATCATCGATATGTGATTATCGAGAGTAGTTGTTTTTCCATTGGGTTCGCTTTGCGAACATGGAATGTTTCCTCCCAATGTTGTCCGTGTTGAAGCGGCCCAGGTTGTAGCTGTCCTGTCAGAGGGCCCCAACCTATAGGCACTATCGATGCATGCGGCAAGATGTACTGATCATGGGGTATACTAGGTAGAGGCTACCCGGGAGAGGGCTAACGAATGATATTGCGAGCGTGGAATCGTTCTCCCCTTCGTTGGATCCGATGTAGGAACTTCCCGGTGTTGGAAAAGCTGTCCTGACAGAGGGCTCTCATCCGTAGGTACCACCGATGCGTTCGGAAGCGTACTGATCGTGGGAGTATACTAGGTAGAGACTACCCGGGGAAAGGGCTACCGGTGGACCAAGGGTGTAGAGGAGTCTAATCTCTCCAAAAGTCCTATGTCACCTCTAAAGGGTGAGGGTGAGGATGAGGTGAAGACACGTCGCCGCGTGACCCATTCGTTGTTTGTCTGTTCCCATAGTTGTTGGGTCCGGTCTCGTATCGATGTTCAAAGACATCGTTGGGCAGTTATCTTGATGTAGATGATCCAGTAGTGTTGTGTAGACCAGTAATTCCGGGTCTCTTCTGTTATATATGTGTCACTTTTTAGCCTTCTGGTAACCATTGGAACATTCTGACACTTTTTCAATTTTTTTTCGTTTTTCGATCGGAACCGCTAAAATTTTGGACTGTTAGATATCATCCTGAGTTTTGGGACTCCGATTAAAAATATAACTGCATATTATGTGTCCTGGTGCCATTCCATGGTCTAGGATAGGTAGGGACCCGATCTATCCATCCATGGTCTAGGATTCGAGTTCCCTCGAGTGTGACCCCCTCTTATAGCCCCTTTTTACCTCTGTTTTCATCCCCTCTTTGGCTGAGAAGAGGTCTTGGTGGTGGTTGCCCTAGAGGTGGTGTTTCGGTGCGCGAAGAGCACCCGATCTCCTCCCCTTCCTTTCCTCTCCTTGGGTGAGCTTTCTTTCCTTCCTTTCCTTGTTTAGATGCATGTTAGGATGTGTTTTTGGGTATGCATGGCTTTCAGGGTGGTTGTGGTGGCTGTCGGTGGCTCTTGGTGGCGGTTGGGGTGGTAGAGGCAGCTCGGGCAGTGCGGGCTCATCGAGCCTGCACGTGCGGGCAGGCAGGTAGGCAGGCAGGCAGTCAGCGCAGGCTGGCAGGCGCTGGGCAGGCGCGCTGTCGGGCGAGCTAGCAGGGCACGGGCGCGTGCGCGCGGGTGCATCCAGGGCTGGGCGCGCGGTGCGCGCGGGCGTGCGCCCGAGCGTGCAGCGTGCCTGGGCGTGCGGGCGGGGGGCTCGGCAGTGCGTCTGGGGGCACGGGCTGGGGCGTGGCTGTGCGCCCGGGGTGGGTGGCCGTGCGTACGGCTGCCCGGGGGGTTCGGGAGTGAGTCGGGGTGCTCGGACTCACGTACGTACGGGTCGTATGTACGTTTGTCCGAGTGTTGGGTATTTTAGTGTATTTTTGTATGTATTTGTGTATTTTACTCACCGTGTTAAATACCTGTCTTGCAGATCTTGACGGACAGTCACGCGACGACCCGGGTATTGGTGAGTGGGACAACCCAACCCAGTAGGGAGGCGCTATATGCACTTGGGCGTATACTGTCCTCCCCTGGGGCACCATAGTTAATATTAACTTGTATAGTATGTAATCTATGCAAGCATGATTAATATGTAGTATGCATGCCACCCTAGACCGTGTATGTTAGGGACTTGCACCCTTAGGATATGTGTAAGAGCCATGCATCCTGTCACCCTGTTCTCATGCTAGGAAGCCTCGACCTATGCATGCGTCCTATTAGTTTAATTTATTAATTTAAATGCAAACTTATGGTATTTTTGCATGCCTTAGTAAGTATTATAACCTGGTAGTTATTATGTATGTTCCCCGCATCTTCGTTATGCGTCCTAGAGGAATTCTGAAGAATTCATGACATTAGTAGAGTCTCCCTTCTCTGGATTAAGGGCCTTGCAAGTCAGCGTTGAGACCCGGGCTAGAGTACTCCGTGTTCCTTGTTTGGTTGTCGGGATATCCTATATCGGGACCTCATGATACCCTCCCAAGGTTTCTTTTTTTAGTTAAGGGAATACCGCGAATCCAAGTGGATCGTATACGTGTGGATAGGCTGTTTCTGTTCCCTTCATTGGATCCGTATAGAGACTGCCCCAGCGTTAGACAGGCCGTCCTGACAGAGGGCTCCCATCAGTAGGCACCTCTTGATTTGGTGACGGACTGTGCTGAATGTGGGAGTAGACCAGGCGGACTACGGAGTGGAGGAGAGACTATCGGTGGACCAAGGGTGATTAACAGCCTAGTCAGTCCCAATATCCTATGTCACCTATTGGAGGGTGAGGGTGAGGGTGTGGTGGGTCGGCGATGTAGCGACCCACTGGATTGTGTAGTTCCTGCCACTTTGAGGCTTGAATAATTATTTGTGGTTAATATGAATTGTGATGCATCGGTTGTGCTATTCACTGAGCGTCTGGCTCACCCCTCGCATAATTTTTTCTCCAGTGTTATCTGAGTCAGATCAACAGGAGGTGCTCCCCGAGGTACTTCAGCAGTAGCGGAGCAGCGCCACATTTCGTGAGTGTTGTATATATTGTCTCTCACAGGACAGTTGATTATGTATCGAGTCTGTAATATGTTTTTGAATTACAGATTCAGTCTTTTAGCTTCCGCTATTTGTGTATATATCATGTCAGCCTCATTGTTGTCTGCGTTGTCATTGTTGATGTTATTTAGGGTATATTATTGATCTCCTGTTTAGACTGCTGATATCATATATACACTTGCCGCGTCCTGGGGACGGCCACCCTGGGGCGTGAGAAAAGTTGGTATCAGAGCCTGGTCCTGTCAGAGCCAATTGTCTTCTTTTTCGTAGAGATGAGTCCTAGGATTTCTATATGAGTATTCTGATCCTAGTGTCTGGTTTTCTTAGGTTGCTGATATGCCTCCTCGCAGAGGAATGCGTGGACGTGGTCCCTCTCGGCCTTCGGAGGTTCCCGGACCTACCGGAGGCGAGGATGCTACTGGAGAGTCCTCGACTGTGAGGCCAGGACCGGCGCAGGAGCCTCCTGCATGGGAGCGTGCTTTCACTCGGATAGCAGATTTGGTGGAGACTCAGACCAGGGCACTGGAGGCCCAGACTAGAGTATTGGCTGAGCAGGCACGAGAGATTCTGGAGCTGAGAGCGGCCCATGATGCGGTTCCACAGGCCCCCTTTGAGGCAGATCCGCCTGTGGTACCAGATGTACCCCCCCCAGTCCTGTGGTGATTCCAGCGGTGAGAGTTCAGAATCCCCTGGTGAGGGAGGTGGAGCTAGAGGCTGCAGCGCGAGTGCACCAGAGCGGCCTCAACGCCTTTCTTAAACTCCACCCTCCCGAGTTCCATGGCCAGACGACGGATCCCCTTGGCCTTGAGAGATGGTTGATGGAGGTGGACAAGATCTTCTCGACCATGCACTGCACCGACCGCCAGCGAGTCTCCCTGGCCACCTTTATGCTGAAGGGTAGCGCCGCCGACTAGTGGGCTACTAGGTCGGTGGACATCCCGGAGGGAGTGGAGCAGCTTTCATGGGCAGGATTCTGGAGGTATTTCCTGGAGTACTTCCCGTTCTCGACGCGACAGATCGTGATGCGGGAGTTTGAGCAGCTGGCACAGGGCTCCATGTCAGTCGCGGACTACTCTACGTGCTTCACGAGGCTTTCCAGGTTCGCCCCATCCTTGGTGATGGACGAGGAGACGCGGTCTCGTCGATTTGAGATGGGTCTCATCCACACCATTCGGGTGCATGTCTCTTCGTAGGCTTTCGCGAGGTACTCTGACTTGGTGTCTCGAGCGAAGACAGTCGAGCGAGACCTCAGGGCCTCCATGGGGGTTTCAACCCCTTTTGTAGAGCAGAGACCTCCCTGGAGCCTGGACCAGGGACAGCGCAAGAAGAAGCGACCCCGCTTTGATCAGCCATCGGCTGCCGCTATTCCAGCCGATGTGGTGCTAGTGTGGGATCCAGCACCCATTGCGGTAGTGCCAATCCAGGCCAGGCGATCGGAGACGCGGCACTGTTACCACTGTCAGCGCATCGGGCATATTTCGTATAATTGCCCAGATGCTGGCCGACCCCGCTTTCTACCTCCGCAGCAACTGCAGCAGCAGCCGTACCATCAGCACTTCTTTTCGAAGGGGACAACACCTTTCGACCGAAAATCCATTCTCCTGACCCAAACACCACTTTACATGTCCGAACACGACCTTTCGACCCGAGCACCACTTTTTGTCCCAATACCATATTTTCGACCCAAAGAAAAAAAAATACCATTTTACCTGCCCAAAGGCAAATTTTCGGTGCAAATACCATTATTCCTTCTCCGAAATAACAAAATCCCTGTTTTTCTTACCAACTACCATTTTTGACCCAAACACGCTGTCTTTCCGACCAAAAATACCCATGGTTTTCTGCCAGAAAACCATTCTCTCTCCCCCGAAAAGCATTTTGCGACCCAAACCAGCGGTTATCGACTCAAACTCCAGTTTCTGTCCGAAGACCATTTTTTGCCCCCGAATAACGGAAGCTCCATTTGTTCAACCAAAACACCGATTTTTAACTCCCGAATAAGGAAAACGGCATTTTCTTGACCCAAAGAGCATTTTACTTATCCAAACACCGCCTTTCGACCCAAGCACCACTTTTTGTCCCAACACCATATTTTGACACAAATAAAAAAAAAAAACACCATTTTACAGACCCCCGAACACCCTTTTTCAATGCAAATACCATTTCTTCACCAAAATAAAGAAAACACTATTTTTCTACCCAACTACCATTTTCGACCCAAATGCAGTTTTTTTCGGATCGAAACCTAATTTTCCAAACGAAACACCTTATCGACCTAAACTGCGTTTTTTTTTTCCGGCCGAAACACCATTTTCTCACCCCCAAACAGCATTTTGGGCCCCAAACCCGAAGTTTCCGACTCAAACTCCGGTTTCCGTACGGAAACAATTTTTTGACCCCAAAATAACGAAAGCTCCGTCATTTCAACCCAGAGACCAGCTTTTTAACGTAAAAAAAATTTCTATACCCAAAGAATGAAAACACAATTTGTTTTTAACCGAAACACCATTTTTCGAACCAAGCATCATTTTTCAAGAAAAACACCACGTTTCGACCAGGACATCATTTTTTTCGGCCAAAACATCATTTTTTCCACTCAAACCACATTTTCAAGCCGAAAAACCATTTTACGACCCTATCTTCACCTTTTCAGCCAAAACACCTTTGGGACACAAAACAAGAGTTTTCGACGCAAACACATTCCTTTTTCTTTTTACACAAATCCCACTTTTTGACCCAAACACCAGTTTTTGTCGAGAAACTGTTTTTTCAACCTATTTAAAAAAACACCTTTTCAACCCAAGCACCAATTTTCCACGTAGACACCGTTTCTGTTTTACCGGAATATTGAAAACACTATTCCTAAAGCCAAATGCCATTTTCGACCCAGATTACATTTTTTTTTTCAACGAAACACTTCTTTTCGAAGGGGACAACACCTTTCGACCGAAAATCCATTCTCCTGACCCAAACACCACTTTACATGTCCGAACACGACCTTTCGACCCGAGCACCACTTTTTGTCCCAATACCATATTTTCGACCCAAAGAAAAAAAAATACCATTTTCCCTACCAGAAGGCCAATTTTCAATGCAAATACCATTCCTTCTCCGAAATAACAAAATCCCTGATTTTCTTCACAACAACCATTTTGGACCCAAACACGGTCTTTTCGACCAAAAATACCCATGGTTTTTTGCCAGAAAACAATTCTCTCTCCCCTAAAGAGCATTTTGCGACCCAAACCAGTGGTTATCGACTCAAACTCCAGTTTCTGTCCAAAAACCATTTTTTGACCCCAAATAACAAAAGCCCCGCTTGTTCAACCAAAACACCGATTTTTAATTCCCAAATATGGAAAACGCCATTTTCTTGACCCAAACACCATTTTACTTACTATCCAAACACCGCCTTTTGACCCAAGCACCACTTTTTGTCCCAAAACCATATTTTTGACAGAAATAAAAAAAAAACACCATTTACAGACCCGAACACCCTTTTTCACCAAAATAAAGTAAACACTATTTTCTACCCAACTACCATTTTCGACCCAAACGCAGTTTTTTCGATCGAGTACCCATCTTCTCGAATTGAAACCTCATTTTTCGAACGAAACACCTTACCGACCCGAACTGCATTTTTTTTCGGCCGAAACACCATTTTCTCACCCCCAAATAGCATTTTGGGCCCCAAACCCGAGGTTTTCGACTCAAACTCCAGTTTCCGTACGGAAACAATTTTTTGACCCGAAAACAACAAAAGCTCCGTCATTTCAACCCAGAGACCAACTTTTAACGTAAAAGAAACTTCTATACCCAAAGAATAAAAACACAATTTGTTTTTTACCGAAACATCGTTTTTCGAACCAAACATCATTTTTCAAGATGCGGTTAAGGTGGTCACGGGTGCGTCGAGGGCCCCCGAACCTCCCCCTTTCGTTCCCCCTCCAAAGGTGAGCCCCTCCTTTTCTTTTCTTGATTTTTAGGGCTTAGGGTTGGTTGGGAGGCCATGCTTGCTAGGTAGTTGGGTTTGGGTGTGTGTGAGGGGTTGGGATGGGTGAAAAAGGGGATATGAGGGCTTGGGCGCGCGGGGCACGGTCTGCGCGCGTGCACGCGTAGGCGGGCGCAGGGAGGCGCAGTCGGGCGCGCAGTCACGCGCGGGTGCGTCGCGGGGCGCGGGCAGGCGCGCGGCAGTGCGTCGGGGGGCGCGGGCAGGCGCGCGGCAGTGCGCCAATGGTGCCGGGGTGTATGCGCGCGTGCGCATTCGTGCGTGCGCGTGCGGGTGGCCGTGCGTATGGCTGCCCGGGGGTTTGGGAGTGAGTCGGGGTGCTCGGACTCGCGTGCGTACAGGCCGTATGTATGCTTGTCCGAGTGTTGGGGTATTTTAATGTATTTTAGTTGCATGTATACGTTTTACTCACCGAATTGATTACCCTATTTTGTAGATCTTGACGGACGGTCGCGCGACGATCTGACTATCTGTGAGTGGGGCAATCCAACCCAGTAGGGAGGCGCTATACGCACTTGGGCGTGTACCGCCCCCCCTTGGGGCACCATGGATTTATATTAACTTGTTGTAATGTGTAATCCATGCAATCATGATAAAAATGTAGTATGCATGCTACCTTAGACTTTGTATGTTAGGGACTTTCACCCTTAGGATATGTGTAAGAGCCGTGCATCCTGTCACCTTGTTACCATGCTAGGAAAGCCTCGACCTATGCATGCGTCCTATTAGTTTGATTTATTAAATTAAATGCTAGCATGCCTTGTATAATATTATAGGGAGGGGCCTTGCGAGGTCAACATTGAGACCCGGGCTAGGGTACTCCGTGTTCCTTGTTTGGTTGTCGGGATGTCCTGTATCGGGACCTCATGCTGCCCTCCCAAGGTTTCTTGTCCCAATAATATTATAACTCTTGTTAATAATTATTATTATAACTCTTGTTAATAATTATTATTATAACTCTTGTTGATAACTATTATTATATATGTTCCCCGCATCTTGGTTATGCGCCCTGGAGGGAATTCTGAAGAATTCATGGCATTAGAGTTGTTATGATGTGTTGTCTGTGGATCCGAGTGAATCATATGCGATGGATAGGCTGTTCTGTTCCCTTCGTTGGATCCGTGTAGAGACTACCCTGGCGTTGGAAAGGCTGTCCCGTGCAGGGGCTCCCATCAGTAGGCACCTCCTGATTTGGGACGGACTGTGATGAATGTGGGGGTGGCCAAACGGCCTACGGAGTGGGGAGAGACTATCGGTGGACCAAGGGTGACCATCAGCCTAGTCAGTCCCAATATCCTATGTCACCATATTGAGGGGTGAGGGTGAGGGTGCGGTGGGTCGTCGATGTAGCGACCCACTGGATTGTAAGTCCCAAAATCCTATGTCACCTATTGAGAGGTGAGGGTGCGGGTGTAGTGGGTTGGCGATGGCGACCCACTGGTTTGTGTTGTCCCAATATCCTTTGTCACCTATTGATGGGTGAGGGTGAGGGGGTAGTGGGTTGGCGGTAGCGACCCACTGGATTGTATTGTTGTTGCCAAGTTGTGGTTAATATAATATCTGGTTGTGGTTAATATAAGCTGTGATGCATGGGTTGTACTGTTCACTGAGCGTGTGGCTCACCCCTCGCATAATATTTTTTTCTCCAGTGCTATCTGAGTCGGATCTAGAGGTGGAGCTCCCCGAGGGACTTCATCAGTGGCGGAGCAGCGCCACGTCCCGCGAGTTTTAGAGGCTATCAGCATCCCTTTTGATTTATATGTATTGTATTCTGTGCTTGGGCACATGTTTGTATTATATTTGGATGTCTTTGTATATATTGGCTCTCACAGGACAGTTGATTATGTATCGAGTCTGTAATATGTTTTTGAGTTACAGATTCAGTCTTTTAGCTTCCGCTATTTGTGTATATATCATGTCAGCCCTGCTTTTGTCTGTGTTGTCTTTTTAGCTGTTGTGTGAGTATGTTATTGAACTCCTGTTTGGACTGATATCATATATACACTTGCCGCGTTCCGGGGACGCTCGGGGCGTGACAAAAGTTGGTATCAGAGCCTTGTCCTATCAGAGCCAATTGTTTCTTTTCGTAGAGATGAGTCCTAGGATTTCTATATGAGTATCCTGATCCTAGTGTCTGGTTTTCTTGGGTTGCTGATATGCCTCCTCACGGAGGACGGCGTGGACATTGTCCGTCTCGACCTTTGGAGGTTTTCGAACCTATCAGAGGCGAGGATGCTACTGGAGAGTCCACGGCTGTGAGGCCAGGATTGGCGCAGGAGCCTCCCGCATGGAAACGTGCGTTCGCTCGGATAGCGGATTTGGTGGAGACTCAGACCAGGGCACTGGAGGCCCAGTCGAGGGTGTTGGCGGAACAGGCGCGGGAGATTCAGGAGCTGAAGGTGGCCCGTGAGGCAGTTCCACAGGTCCCCTTAAGGGCAGATCCGCCTATGGTACCAGATGTACCTCCAATCCCCGTGGTGATTCCTTGTTTGGTTGTCGGGATGTCCTGTATCCGGACCTCATGCTGCCCTCCCAAGGTTTTTTGTCCCAATAATATTATGACTCTTGTTAATAATTATTATTATAACTCTTGTTAATAATTATTATTATAACTCTTGTTGATAAATATTATTATATATGTTCCCTGCATCCTGGTTATGCGCCCTGGAGGAATTCTGAAGAATTCATGGCATTAGAGTTGTTATGATGTGTTGTCTGCGGATCCGAGTGGATCATATGCGATGGATAGGCTGTTCTGTTCCCTTCGATTGATCCGTGTAGAGACTACCCTGGCGTTGGAAAGGCTGTCCCGTGCAGGGGCTTCCATCAGTAGGCACCTCCTGATTTGGGACGGACTGTGCTGAATGTGGGGGTGGCCAAACGGCCTACGGAGTGGGGAGAGACTATCGGTGGACCAAGGGTGACCATCAGCCTAGTCAGTCCCAATATCCTATGTCACCATATTGAGGGGTGAGGGTGAGGGTGTGGTGGGTCGGCGATGTAGCGACCCACTGGATTGTAAGTCCCAATATCCTTTGTCACCTATTGAGGGGTGAGGGTGAGGGTGTAGTGGGTTGGCGATAGCAACCCACTGGTCTTGTGTAGCAAGTCCCAATATCCCTTGTCACCTATTGAGGGGTGAGGGTGAGGGTGTGGTGGGTCGGCGATGTAGCAACCCAATGGATTGTGGAGTTCTTGCCACTTTGAGGCTTGTATAATGAGATTGTGGTTAATAATATCTGGTTGTGGTTAATATAAACAGTGATGCATGGGTTGTGCTGTTCACTGAGCGTGTGGCTCACCTCTCGCATAATTATTTTCTCCAGTGCTATCTGAGTCGGATCTAGAGGAGGAGCTCCCCGAGGGACTTCAAGAGTAGCGGAGTAGCACCACGTCCCGCGAGTATCAGAGGCTATCAGCATCCCTTGTGATTGTATGTATTATATTCCGTGCTTGGGCAAGTCTTTGTGTATTGTTTGGATGTCTTTGTATATATATTGGCTCTCACAGGACGTATGATTATGTATCGAGTATGTAGTATGTTTTTGGATTACAGACTCAATCTTTTAGCTTCCGCTATTTGTATATATATTATGTCAGCCCTGCTTTTATCTGTGTTGTCATTTTAGCTATTCTTTGAGTATGTTATTGAACACATGTTTGGACTGATATCCTATATACACTTGCCGCGTCACGGGGACGCCCGAGGCGTGACACTATTCTTAAAGCCAAATGCCAATTTCGAACCAGATTACATTTTTTTTTTCTACGAAACATTTCTTTTCGAAGGGGACAAAAATTTTCGACCGAAAAACCATTCTCCTGACCCAAACACCACTTTACATGTCCGAACACGACCTTTCGACCCGAGCACCACTTTTTGTCCCAACACCATATTTTCGCCCCAAAAAAAAAAATACCATTTTACCTACCCAAAGGCCAATTTTCCAATGCAAATACCATTCTGTCTCCGAATAACAAAATCTCTATTTTTCTTCCCAACTACCATTTTCGACCCAAACACGGTCTTTTCGACCAAAAATACCCATGGTTTTCGGCCAAAAAACCATTTTCTCTCCCCCAAAAAGCATTTCTGGACCCAAACCAGCGGTTATCGACTCAAACTCCAGTTTCTGTCCGAAAACCATTTTTTGACCCCAAATAACGAAAGCTCCGCTTGTTCAACCAAAACACCGATTTTTAAATCTCAAATAAGGAAAACGCCATTTTCTTGACCCAAACACCATTTTACTTACTATCCAAACACCGCCTTTCGACCCAAGCACCACCACTTTTTGTCCGAAAACCATATTTTGACACAAATAATAATAAAAATAACTCCATTTTACAGACCCGAACACCCTTTTTCGATGCAAATACCATTTTTTCACCAAAATAAAGAAAACACTATTTTTCTACCCAACTACCATTTTCGACCCAAACGCAGTTTTTTCGATCAAGTACCCATTTTTTCGGATCGAAACCTCATTTTTCGAACGAAACACCTTATCGACCCAAACTGCATTTTTTTTTCGGCCGAAACACCATTTTCTCATCCCCAAATAGCATTTTGGGCCCCAAACCCGATGTTTCTGACTCAAACTCCGGTTTCCGAACGGAAACAATTTTTTGACCCCAAAATAACGAAAGCTCCGTCATTTCAACCCAGAGACCAACTTTTAACGTAAAAGAAACTTCTATGCCCAAAGAATGAAAACACAATTTGTTTTTAACCGAAACACCATTTTTCGAACCAATCATCATTTTTCAAGAGAAACACCACGTTTCGACCCGAACATCATTTTTTTTTGCCACAACGCCATTTTTTCCACCCAGACCACATTTTTCAGCCGAAAAACCATTTTACGACCCAATCTTCACCTTTTCGGCCAAAACATCACTTTCTGGATCCAAACCGCATTTTGGAACACAAAAAAAGAGTTTTTCGACGCACACGCGTTCCTTTTTCTTTTTACACAAATCCCACTTTTTGACCCAAACACCAGTTTTTGTCGAGAAACTGTTTTTTCAACCTATTTTAAAAAACTCCTTTTCAACCCAAGCACCAATTTTCCATCCACGTAGACACCGTTTTTGTTTTACCGAAATATTGAAAACACTATTCTTAAAGCCAAATGCCATTTTCGACCCAGATTACATTTTTTTTTTCAGCGAAACACTTCTTTTCGAAGGGGACAACACCTTTCGACCGAAAATCCATTCTCCTGACCCAAACACCACTTTACATGTCCGAACACGACCTTTCGACCCGAGCACCACTTTTTGTCCCAATACCATATTTTCGACCCAAAAAAAAAAATACCATTTTACCTACCCAAAGGCCAATTTTTCAATGCAAATACCATTCCTTCTCCGAAATAACAAAATCCCTGTTTTTCTTCCCAACTACCATTTTCGACCCAAACACGGTCTTTTCGACCAAAAATACCCATGGTTTTCTGCCAGAAAACCATTCTCTCTCCCCCGAAAAGCATTTTGCGACCCAAACCAGCGGTTATCGACTCAAACTCCAGTTTCTGTCCGAAAACCATTTTTTGACCCCAAATAACGAAAGCTCCGCTTGTTCAACCAAAACACCGATTTTTAACTCCCAAATAAGGAAAACGCCATTTTCTTGACCCAAACACCATTTTACTTACCATCCAAACACCGCCTTTCGACCCAAGCACCACTTTTTGTCCCAAAACCATATTTTGACAAAAAAATAAAAAACACAATTTTACAGACCTTAACACCCTTTTTCGATGCGAATACCATTTTTTCACCAAAATAAAGAAAACACTATTTTTCTACCCAACTACCATATTCGACCCGAACGCAGTTTTTTCGATCGAGTACCCATTTTTCATATCGAAACCTCATTTTTCGAACGAAACACCTTATCGACCCAAACTGCATTTTTTTTTTGCCGAAACACCATTTTCTCACCCCCAAACAGCATTTTGGGCCCCAAACTCGATGTTTCCGACTCAAACTCCAGTTTCCGTACGGAAACAATTTTTTGACCCCAAAATAACGAAAGCTCCGTCATTTCAACCCAGAGACCAACTTTTAACGTAAAAAAAACTTATATACCCAAAGAATAAAAACACAATTTTTTTTTTACCGAAACACCATTTTTCGAACCAAACATCATTTTTCAAGAGAAACACAAAGTTCCGACCGGAACATCATTTTTTCGACCAAAACCAACCTTTTTCCACCCAAACCGCATTTTTCAGCCGAAAAACCATTTTACGACCCAATCTTCACCTTTTCTTCAAAAACATCATTTTCTGGATCCAAACCGCATTTTGGGAAACAAAACAAGAGTTTTCTACGCAAACAAATTTCTTTTTCTTTTTACAAAAATCCCACTTTTTGATCCAAACACCAGTTTTTGTAGAAAAACTTTTTTTTCACCCTGTTTTAAAAAACACCTTTTCCACCCAAGCACCAATTTTCCACGTAGACACCGTTTTTGTTTTACCGAAATATTGAAAACACTATTCTTAAAGCCAAATGCCATTTTCGACCCACATTACATTTTTTTTTCCAGCGAAACACTTCTTTTCGAAGGGGGCGACACCTTTCAACCGAAAATCCATTCTCCATACCCAAGCACCACGTTACATGTCCGAACACGACCTTTCGACCCGAGCACCACTTTTTGTCCCAATACCATATTTTCGACCCAAAGAAAAAAAAATACCATTTTACCTGCCCAAAGGCCAATTTTCAATGCAAATACCATTCCTTCTCCAAAATAACAAAATCCCTGTTTTTCTTCCCAACTACCATTTTCGACCCAAACGACCAAAAATACCCATGGTTTTCGGCCAGAAAACCATTCTCTCTCCCCCAAAAAGCATTTTGCGACCCAAACCAGCGGTTATCGACTCAAACTCCAGTTTCTGTCCGAAAACCATTTTTTGACCCCGAATAATGAAAGCTCCGCTTGTTCAACCAAAACACCGATTTTTAACTCCCGAATAAGGAAAAACGCCATTTTCCTGACCCAAACCCCATTTTACTTACTATCCAAACACCGCCTTTCGACCCAAGCACCACCACTTTTTGTCCGAAAACCATATTTTGACACAAATAATAATAATAATAAAAACACCATTTTACAGACCCCAACACCATTTTTCAATGCAAATACCATTTTTTCACCAAAATAAAGAAAACACTATTTTTCTACCCAACTACCATCTTCGACCCAAACGCAGTTTTTTTGATCGAGTACCCATTTTTTTGGATCGAAACCTCATTTTTCGAACGAAACACCTTATTGACCCAAACTGCATTTTTTTTTTCGACCGAAACACCATTTTCTCACCCCCAAACAGCATTGTGGGTCCAAAACCCGAAGTTTCCGACTCAAACTCCGGTTTCCGTACGGAAACAATTTTTTGACCCCAAAATAACGAAAGCTCCGTCATTTCAACCCAGAGACCAACTTTTAACGTAAAAGAAACTTCTATGCCCAAAGAATGAAAACACAATTTGTTTTTTACCGAAACACCATTTTTCGAACCAAACATCATTTTTCAAGAGAAACACCACGTTCAAACTAGGACATCATTTTTTTCAGCCAAAACGCCATTTTTTCTACCCAAAATACATTTTTCAGCCGAAAAACCATTTTACGACCCAATCTTCACCTTTTCGGCCAAAACATCATTTCTTGGACCCAAACCGCATTTTGGGAAACAAAACAAGAGTTTTTCGACGCACACGCATTCCTTTTTCTTTTTACACAAATCCCACTTTTCAAACTCGGTCTCGTCGACGAAAAATATCCATGATTTTCTGTCACGCCCCAGGGTGGCCGTCCCTGGCACGCGGCAAGGGTATACATGATATCAGCAGTCAATACTGGAGATCAACAATATACCATAAACAACAGCTAAAAAGGCAACAAAGAGGCTGACATGATGTATACACAGAAAGCGGAAGCTAAAAAGGCTGATTCTGTAAATGAACACTAGTTTACAGACTTGATACATAATTATATGTCCTGTGAGAGCCAATATATACACATACATCCAAATACAACCCAAACTGGGTGCCTAAGCACAGAAATATATACATACAATAAAAGAAGGATGCTGATGGCCTCAAAAACTCGAGGGACGTGGCGCTACTCCGCTACTGCTGTAGTTGCTCGGGAAGATCCTCCTTCAAGTCCGCCTCGGTAATCACTGGAGAAAATATTATGTGAGGGGTGAGCCACACGCTCAGTGAATAGCACAACCCATGCATCACAATTTATATTAACCACAATTAATCAGCAAAAGCCTCAAAGTGGCATAAACAACACAAATCCGGGGGTTCGTTACATCGCCGAACCACCATACCCTCACCCTCACCCTCACCCTCACCCTCACCCCTCAATAGGTGACAAAGGATGTTGGGACAAGTAGGCTGATAATCATCCTCACACAAACCAGTGGGTCGCCACATCGCCGGCCCACCACACCCTCACCCTCACCCCTCAATATGGTGACATGGGATATTGGGGCTGACTAGGCTGTTGGTCACCCTTGGTCCACCGATAGTCTCTCCCCACTCCGTTGGCCGTTTGGCCACCCCCACATTCAGCACAATCCGTCCCAAATCAGGAGGTGTCTACTGATGGGAGCCCCTGCACGGGACAGCCTTTCTAACGCCGGGGCAGTATCTACACGGATCCAACGAAGGGAACAGAATAGCCCATCCATACGCATATGATCCACTCAGATCCGCCGACAACACATCTAAACAACTCGAATGTCCTGAATTCTTCAGAATTCCTCCAGCCCGCATAACCAAGATGCGGGGAAATTATATATAATAAAAATGGGGAAAAAAAACCTTGGGAGGGCAACCTGAGGTCCCGATATAGGACATCCCGCCAACCAAACAAGGAACACGGAGTACCCTAGCCCGTGTCTCAATGTTTACCACACAAGGCCCCCTTATATTCCCTAAGGCATGCTAACAATATCATAGACTTGCATTTAATTAAATAAATCAAACTAATAGGTCGCATGCATAGGTCGAGGCTTTCCTAGCATGATAACAAGGTGAGAGGATGCGCGGCTCTTACACATATCCTAAGGATGCAAGTCCCTAACATACAAAGTCTAGGGTGGCATGCATTCTACACAGTAATCATGCTCGCACAGATTACATATTAATCAGTTAATATTAACTATGTGCCCCAGGGGAGCACAGTATACGGCCAAGTGCATATAGCGCCTCCCAACTGGGTTGGGTTGTCCCACTCACCGGTAACCGGGTCGTCGCACGACCGTCCGTCAAGATCTGCAAGACAGGGTAACCAACTAGGTGAGTAAAATACACAAAAATACCACAAAATACACAAATATACTCTAAAAATACCAAACACTCGGACAAGCGTACATACGGCCTGTACGCACGTGACCTCGAGCACTCCGACTCAATCCCGAACCCCCGGCAACCACCCGCACGGCCACCCGCCTCTGGATGCACCGCCGCGCCCCAGCCCGCGCCCCCAGGTGCCCTACCACGCCCCTGCCCGCACGCCTGGACACGCCGCCGAGCTCCCCGGGTGCACCGCGCGCTCACTACGCCCCAGCGCAGCCACACGCGCGCACACCCGCACACCCTGTGCCCTCGCGCCTCGCCCCGCGCGCACCACCGCTTCGCCTCGCTGCGCGCGCACAACACGCCTGCGCCTCTGCGCAGTGCTCCGCGCGCACGCTCCCGCACGGCGCCCTGCGCGCAGTGCCCCATCGCCCACGACCAGCATCCAGCGCCCAGCGCCCAGCACACGAGCCCAACACACGCCCTCCAGCTCCACCCGAGCGCACGCCCGCGCGCACATCCGCGCGCACGCGCGGGCACGCCCTGCCAACTGCTCCGCCTGCTGCGCCTGTGCTGCCAGTGCTGCTGCCTGTGCTTCCATCCTGCCCGGGACAGACAACCACCCTGCCCGAGCCACCCTACCTTCTCTATCCGGCCACCAATGGCCTCCGACCGCCCCTAACCACCACCCACAGCCACCAACCGCCACCACACACCCAAATACACCCCCTATCATGCATCTAAACATGGAAAAGGAGGAAAGAAGGCTTACCCAAGGAAAGGAGAGGAAGAGAAGGGAACCGGGAGGTCTTCGTGCACCGAAACGCCTCCCCAAAGCCCTCCACCACCAAGGTCTCTTCCCACCCTCAAAGGGGCTGAAATCTGAGGAGAAAAGAGGGTGTGAGGAGGGGCTAAACACACCGAAATTCGAATCCGAAACCACCGGTAGATAGATCGGGATGGGATCTAACCTTTCTATTCTTTGTGATTTTGATTTCAAGCTCTCTAACTAGCTCAAAATCATGAAAAGGAGAGAGGGGGAGAGAGAAAATCACTTGGAGAAGAAGATGAATAGTGGAGGGCAACTTTTCCTACTCACTTAAATAAGTCAACATCACATTAATTATGGTTAACTAGGGTTAAGGCTTGATTAATTAGGTTTAGGTGAGTTTTGACTTAGGTCAACTCAACCACACAAAAAAACAAAAAGGGTTGACCAAGTCATGGGCCCACTTTGACCGAGTCAACTCTCCCAATGACTTCTCGCTCGGTCAAAACCCGGATACGCCCCGCACAGTGAAATTCTGAAACGTACCGGAATTCTATGAAATTTTCGTGAGTGGCTTAAAATGGCACCAGGACACATAATATGCAGTTAGATTTTCAATCAGAGTCATCAAACACAGGACGATAGCTGACAGTCCAAAATTTTAAGGTTCCGATCGAAAAACGAAAAAAACTCAAAAACTGCCAAAATGGTCCAATGGTTACCGGAAGGCAAAAAGTGACACATATATAACAAGTTTCTTTCCGAAAACCATTTTTTGACCCCAAATAACGAAAGCTCCAGTTTTCGGCCAAAACATCATTTTCTGGATCCAAACCGCATTTGGGAAACAAAACAAGAGTTGTTCGACGCACACGCATTGCTTTTTCTTTTTACACAAATCCCCACTTATTGACCCAAACACCAAATTTTGACGAGAAACTGTCTTTTCAACCTATTTTAAAAAACTCCTTTTCAACCCAAGCACCAATTTTCCATCCACGTAGACACCGTTTTTGTTTTACCGAAATATTGAAAACACTATTCTTAAAGCCAAATGCCAATTTCGAACCAGATTACATTTATTTTTTTCAATGAAACACTTCTTTTCGAAGGGGACAACACTTTTCGACCGAAAATCCATTCTCCTGACCCAAACACCACTTTACATGTCCGAACACGACCTTTCGACCCGAGCACCAATTTTTGTCCCAGTACCATTTTTTACCATTTTACCTACCCAAAGGCCAATTTTCCAATGCAAATACCATTCTGTCTCCGAATAACAAAATCTCTGTTTTTCTTCCCAACTACCATTTTCGACGCAAACACGGTCTCGTCGACCAAAAATACCCATGATTTTCAGCCAGAAAACCATTCTCTCTCCCCCAAAAAGCATTTTGCTACCCAAACCAGCGGTTATCGACTCAAACTCCAGTTTCTTTCCGAAAACCATTTTTTTACCCCAAATAACGAAAGCTCCGCTTGTTCAACCAAAACACCGATTCTTAAATCCCAAATAACGAAAAACGCCATTTTCTTGACCCAAACACCATTTTACTTACTATCCAAACACCGCCTATCGACCCAAGCACCACTTTTTGTCCCAAAACCATATTTTGACCCAAATAAAAAAAAGAACACCATTTTACAGACCCAAACATTATTTTTCAATGCAAATACCATTTTTTTCACCAAAATAAAGTAAACACTATTTTCTACCCAACTACCATTTTCGACCCAAACGCAGTTTTTTCGATCGAGTACCCATCTTCTCGAATTGAAACCTCATTTTTCGAACGAAACAACCTTATCGACCCAAACTGCATTTTTTTTCGGCCGAAACACCATTTTCTCACCCCAAACAGCATTTTGGCCCCCAAACCCGAAGTTTCCGACTCAAACTCCGGTTTCCGAACGGAAACAATTTTTTGACCCCAAAATAACGAAAGCTTCGTCATTTCAACCCAGAGACCAACTTTTAACGTAAAAGAAACTTCTATACCCAAAGAATGAAAACACAATTTGTTTTTTTACGGAAACACCATTTTTCGAACCAAACATCATTTTTCAAGAGAAACACAACGTTCCGACCGAGACATCATTTTTTTCGGCCAAAACCCCACTTTTTCCACCCAAACCACATTTTTCAGCCGAAAAACCATTTTACGACCCAATCTTCACCTTTTCGGCCAAAACATCATTTTCTGGACCCAAACCGCATTTTGGGAAACAAAACAAGAGTTTTTCGACGCACACGCATTCCTTTTTCTTTTTACACAAAGCCCATTTTTGACCCAAACACTAGTTTTTGTCGAGAAACTGTTTTTTCAACCTATTTTAAAAAACTCTTCAACCCAAGCACCAATTTTCCATCCACGTAGACACCGTTTTTGTTTTACCGAAATATTGAAAACACTATTCTTAATGCCAAATGCCAATTTCGAACCAGATTACATTTATTTTTTTCAACGAAACACTTCTTTTCCAAGGGAACAACACTTTTCGACCGAAAATAACACCACTTTCACGACCTTTCGACCTTTTTGTCCCAGTACCATTTTTTCGACAAAAAAAAAAAAATACCATTTTACCTACCCAAAGGCCAATTTTCAATGCAAATACCATTCTGTCTCCGAATAACAAAATCTCTGTTTTTCTTCCCAACTACCATTTTCGACGCAAACACGGTCTCATCGACCAAAAATACCCATGATTTTCAGCCAGAAAACCATTCTCTCTCCCCCAAAAAGCATTTTGCTACCCAAACCAGCGGTTATTGACTCAAACTCCAGTTTCTTTCCGAAAACGATTTTTTGGCCCCAAATAACGAAAGATCCGCTTGTTCAACCAAAACACCGATTTTAAACTCCCAAATAGGGAAAAACGCCATTTTCCTGACCCAAACACCATTTTACTTACTATCCAAACACCGCCTTTCGACCCAAGCTCCACTTTTTCTCCCAATGCCATATTTTGACACAAATAATAAAAGAAAAAAAAAACCATTTTACAGACCCCAACACCCTTTCTCGATGCAAATACCATTTTTTTCACCAAAATAAAGAAAACACTATTTTTCTACCCAACTACCATTTTCGACCCAAACGCAGTTTTTTCGATCGAGTACCCATTTTTTCGGATTGAAACCTCATTTTTCGAACGAAACACCTTATTGACCCAAACTGCATTTTTTTTTCGGCCGAAACACCATTTTCTCATCCCCAAACAGCATTTTGGGCCCCAAACCCGAAGTTTCTGACTCAAACTCCAGTTTCCGTACAAAAACAATTTTTTGACCCCAAAATAACGAAAGCTCCGTCATTTCAACCCAGAGACCAACTTTCAAGGTAAAAGGAACTTCTATACCCAAAGAATGAAAACACAATTTGGTTTTTACCGAAACACCATTTTTTGAACCAAACATCATTTTTCAAGAGCAACACACGTTCCAACCAGAACATCATTTTTTTCGGCCAAAATGCCATTTTTTCCACCCAAACCACATTTTTCAGCCGAAAAACCATTTTACGACTCAATCTTCACATTTTCGGCCAAAACATCATTTTCTGGACCCAAACCGCATTTTGGGACACAAAACAAGAGTTTTTCGACGCACACGCATTCCTTTTTCTTTCTACACAAATCCCATTTTTGACCCAAACACCAGTTTTTGTCGAGAAACTGTCTTTTCAACCTATTTTAAAAAACTCCTTTTCAAGCCAAGCACCAATTTTTGATCCACGTAGACACCGTTTTTGTTTTAGCGAAATATTGATGGGGACAACACTATTCTTAAAGCCAAATGCCAATTTTGACCCAGATTACATTTATTTTTTTCAACGAAACACTTCTTTTCGAAGGGGACAACACTTTTCGACCGAAAATCCATTCTCTTCCTGACCCAAACACCACTTTACATGTCCGAACATGACCCTTCGACCCGAGCACCGTTTTATTTCCCAATACCATATTTTCAATCCAAAAAAAAAAATACCATTTTACCTACCCAAAGGCCAATTTTCAATGCAAATACCATTTTTCTTCGAAATAACAAAATCCCTGTTTTTCTTCCCAACTTCCATTTTCGACCCAAACACGGTCTCGTCGACCAAAAATACCCATGATTTTCAGCAAGAAAACCATTCTCTCTCCCCCAAAAATCATTTTGCTACCCAAACCAGCGGTTATCGACTCAAATTCCAGTTTCTTTCCGAAAACGATTTTTTGGCCCCAAATAACGAAAGATCCGCTTGTTCAACCAAAACACCGATTTTAAACTCCCAAATAGGGAAAAACGCCATTTTCCTGACCCAAACACCATTTTACTTACTATCCAAACACCGCCTTTCGACCCAAGCTCCACTTTTTCTCCCAATGCCATATTTTGACACAAATAATAAAAAAAAAAAAAACCATTTTACAGACCCCAACACCCTTTCTCGATGCAAATACCATTTTTTCACCAAAATAAAGAAAACACTATTTTTCTACCCAACTACCATTTTCGACCCAAATGCAGTTTTTTCGATCGAGTACCCATTTTTTCGGATCGAAACCTCATTTTTCGAACAGAACACCTTATCGACCCAAACTGCATTTTTTTTTCCAACCGAAACACCATTTTCTCACCCCCAAACAGCATTTTGGGCCCCAAACCCGAAGTTTCCGACTCAAACTCCGGTTTCCATACGGAAACAATTTTTTGACCCCAAAATAACGAAAGCTCCGTCATTTCAACCCAGAGACCAACTTTTAAAAGAAACTTCTATACCCAAAGAATGAAAACACAATTTGGTTTTTACCGAAACACCAATTTTCGAACCAAACATCATTTTTCAAGAGAAACACCACGTTTCAACCAGGACATCATTTTTTCGGCCAAAACACCATTTTTTCCACCCAAACCACATTTTTCAGCCGAAAAACCATTTTACGACCCAATCTTCACCTTTTCAGCCAAAACATCATTTTCTGGAACCAAACCGCATTTTGGGACACAAAACAAGAGTTTTCAACGCACACGCATTCCTTTTTCTTTTTACACAAATCTCACTTTTTGACCCAAACAACAGTTTTTGTCGAGAAACTATTTTTTCAACCTATTTAAAAAAACTCTTTTTCAACCCAAGCACCAATTTTCCATCCACGTAGACACCGTTTTTGCTTTACCGAAATATTGAAAACACTATTCTTCAAGCCAAATGCCAATTTCGAACCAGATTACATTTATTTTTTTCAACGAAACACTTCTTTTCGAAGGGGACAACACTTGTCAGCCTAAAATCCATTCTGCTGACCCAAACACCACTTCACATGTTTGAACAAGACCTTTCGACCCGAGCACCAATTTTTGTCCCAGTACCATTTTTTCGACATAAAAAAAAAAAATACCATTTTACCTACCCAAAGGCCGATTTTCAATGCAAATACCATTCCTTCTCCGAAATAACAAAATCCCTGTTTTTCTTCCCAACTTCCATTTTCGACCCAAACACGGTCTCGTCGACCAAAAATACCCATGATTTTCAGCAAGAAAACCATTCTCTCTCCCCCCAAAAATCATTTTGCTACCCAAACCAGCGGTTATCGACTCAAATTCCAGTTTCTTTCCGAAAACGATTTTTTGGCCCCAAATAACGAAAGATCCGCTTGTTCAACCAAAACACCGATTTTAAACTCCCAAATAGGGAAAAACGCCATTTTCCTGACCCAAACACCATTTTACTTACTATCCAAACACCGCCTTTCGACCCAAGCTCCACTTTTTCTCCCAATGCCATATTTTGACACAAATAATAAAAAGAAAAACCCATTTTACAGACCCCAACACCCTTTCTCGATGCAAATACCATTTTTTGACCAAAAATAAAGAAAACATTATATTTCTACCAACTACCGCCTTCGACCCAAACGCAGTTTTTTCGATCGAGTACCCATTTTTTCAAATCGAAACCTCATTTTTCGAACGAAACACCTTATCGACCCAAACTGCATTTTTTTTTTTTTCGGCCGAAACACCATTTTCTCATCCCCAAACAGCATTTTGGGCCCCAAACCCGAAGTTTCCGACTCAAACTCCAGTTTCTGAATGGAAACAATTTTTTGACCCCAAAATAACGAAAGCTCCGTCATTTCAACCCAGAGACCAACTTTTAAAGCAAAAGAAACTTCTATACCCAAAGAATGAAAGCACAATTTTTTTTTTACCGAAACACCATTTTTCGAACCAAACATCATTTTTCAAGAGAAACACCATGTTCCGACCGGGACATCATTTGTTTCGGCCAAAACCCCATTCTTTCCACCCAAACCGCATTTTTCTAGCCGAAAAACCATTTCACGACCCAATCTTCACCTTTTCGGCCAAAACATCATTTTCTGGATCCAAACCGCATTTTAGGAAACAAAACAAGAGTTTTTCGACGCACACGTATTCCTTTTTCTTTTTACACAAAGCCCACTTTTTGACCCAAACACCAGTTTTTGTCGAGAAACTGTCTTTTCAACCTATTTTAAAAAACTCCTTTTCAACCCAAGCACCAATTTTCCATCCACGTAGACACCGTTTTTGTTTTACCGAAATATTGAAAACACTATTCTTAAAGCCAAATGCCAATTTCGAACCAGATTACATTTATTTTTTTCAACGAAACACTTCTTTTCCAAGGGGACGACACATTTCGACCGAAAATCCATTCTCCTGACCCAAACACCACTTTACATGTCCGAACACGACCTTTTGACCCGAGCACCACTTTTTGTCCCAATACCATATTTTCGCGCCAAAAAAAAAAAATTCCATTTTACCGTCCCAAAGGCCAATTTTCAATGCAAATACCATTCCTTCTCTGAAATAACAAAATCCCTGTTTTTCTTCCCAACTACCATTTTCGACCCAAACACGGTCTCATCGACCTAAAATACCCATGATTTTCAGCCAGAAAACCATTCTCTCTCCCCCAAAAAGCATTTTGCTACCCAAACCAGCGGTTATCGACTCAAACTCCAGTTTCTTTCTGAAAACCATTTTTTTGACCCCAAATAACGAAAGCTCCGCTTGTTCAACCAAAACACCGATTTTAAACTCCCAAATAGGGAAAAACGCCATTTTCCTGACCCAAACACCATTTTACTTACTATCCAAACACCGCCTTTCGACCCAAGCTCCACTTTTTCTCCCAATGCCATATTTTGACACAAATAATAAAAAAAAAAAAAACCATTTTACAGACCCCAACACCCTTTCTCGATGCAAATACCATTTTTTTCACCAAAATAAAGAAAACACTATTTTTCTACCCAACTACCATTTTCGACCCAAACGCAGTTTTTTCGATCGAGTACCCATTTTTTCGGATCGAAACCTCATTTTTCGAACGAAACAACTTATCGACCCAAACTGCGTTTTTTTTCCGGTCGAAACACCATTTTCTCATCCCCAAACAGCATTTTGGCCCCCAAACCCGAAGTTTCCGACTCAAACTCCGGTTTCCGAACGGAAACAATTTTTTGACCCCAAAATAACGAAAGCTCCGTCATTTCAACCCAGAGACCAACTTTTAAGCAAAAGAAACTTCTATACCCAAAGAATGAAAGCACAATTTTTTTTTTACCGAAACACCAGTTTTTGAACAAAACACCATTTTTCAAGAGAAACACCATGTTTCGACCAAGACATCATTTTTTTGGCCAAAACACTATTGTTTCCACCCAAACTACACTTTTCAGCCAAAACACCATTTTACGACCAAATCTTCACCTTTTCGGCCGAAACATCATTTTCTGGATCCAAACCGCATTTTGGGAAACAAAACAAGAGTTTTTCGACGCACACGCATTCCTTTTTCTTTCTACACAAATCCCACTTTTTGACCCAAAAACCAGTTTTTGTCGAAAAACTATTTTTTTACCCAATTTATGAGAACAACACTTTTTCAACCCAAACACCAATTTTCCACGTAGACACCGTTTTTGTTTTACCGAAATATTGAAAACACTATTCTTAAAGCCAAATGCCATTTTCGACCCAGATTACATTTTTTTTCACCGAAACACTCTTTTCGGAGGGGACAACACTTGTCAACCGAAAATCCATTCCCCTAACACCACTTTACATGTCCGAACACGACCTTTCGACCCGAGCACCAATTTTTGTCCCAGTACCCTATTTTCGACCCAAAAAAAAATACCATTTTACCTACCCAAAGGCAAATTTTCGATGCAAATACCATTTTTTCTCCAAAATAACAAAATCCCTGTTTTTCTTCCCAACTACCATTTTCGACCCAAACACGGTCTCGTCGACCAAAAATACCCATGATTTTCAGCAAGAAAACCATTCTCTCTCCCCCAAAAATCATTTTGCTACCCAAACCAGCGGTTATCGACTCAAATTCCAGTTTCTTTCCGAAAACGATTTTTTGGCCCCAAATAACGAAAGATCCGCTTGTTCAACCAAAACACCGATTTTAAACTCCCAAATAGGGAAAAACGCCATTTTCCTGACCCAAACACCATTTTACTTACTATCCAAACACCGCCTTTCGACCCAAGCTCCACTTTTTCTCCCAATGCCATATTTTGACACAAATAATAATAATAAAAAAACCATTTTATAGACCCCCGAACACCCTTTTTCTATGCAAATACCATTTCTTTATAAAAATAAAGAAAACACTATTTTTCTACCCGACTACCGCCTTCGACCCAAACGCAGTTTTTTCGATCGAGTACCCAATTTTTCGGATCGAAACCTCATTTTTCGAACGAAACACCTTATCGACCCAAACTGCATTTTTTTTTTCGGCCGAAACACCATTTTCTCACCCCCAAACAGCATTTTGGGCCCCAAACCCGAAGTTTCCGACTCAAACTCCGATTTCCGTACGGAAACAATTTTTTGACCCCAAAATAACGAAAGCTCCGTCATTTCAACCCAGAGACCAACTTTTAAAGCAAAAGAAACTTCTATACCCAAAGAATGAAAGCACAATTTTTTTTTTACCGAAACACCATTTTTCGAACCAAACATCATTTTTCAAGAGAAACACCACGTTCCGACCGGGACATCATTTTTTCGGCCAAAACCCCACTTTTTCCACCCAAACCGCATTTTTCTAGCCGAAAAACCATTTCACGACCCAATCTTCACCTTTTCGGCCAAAACATCATTTTCTGGATCCAAACCGCATTTGGGAAACAAAACAAGAGTTTTTCGACGCACACGCATTCCTTTTTCTTTTTACACAAATCCCACTTTTTGACCCAAACACCAATTTTTGTCGAGAAACTGGTTTTTTACCCTATTTAAAAAACTCTTCAACCCAAGCACCAATTCTCCACGTAGACACCGTTTTTGTTTTACCGAAATATTGTAAACACTATTCATAAAGCCAAATGCCATTTTCGATCCAGATTACATTTTTTTTTTCAGCGAAACACTTCTTTTCGAAGGGGACAACACCTTTCGACTGAAAATCCATTCCCCTAACACCACTTTACATGTCCGAACACGACCTTTCGACCCGAGCACCAATTTTTGTCCCAGTACCATTTTTTCGACAAAAAAAAAAAAATACCATTTTACCTACCCAAAGGCCAATTTTCAATGCAAATACCATTTTTCTTCGAAATAACAAAATCCCTGTTTTTCTTACCAACTACCATTTTCGACCCAAACACGCTGTCTTTCGACCAAAAATACCCATGGTTTTCTGCTAGAAAACCATTCTCTCTCCCCCGAAAAGCATTTTGCGACCCAAACCAGCGGTTATCGACTCAAACTCCAGTTTCTTTCCGAAAACGATTTTTTGGCCCCAAATAACGAAAGATCCGCTTGTTCAACCAAAACACCGATTTTTAACTCTCAAATAAGGAAAACGCCATTTTCTTGACCCAAACACCATTTCACTTACTATCCAAACACCGCCTTTCGACCCAAGCTCCACTTTTTCTCCCAATGCCATATTTTGACACAAATAATAAAAGAAAAAAAAACCATTTTACAGACCCCAACACCCTTTCTCGATGCAAATACCATTTTTTTCACCAAAAATAAAGAAAACACTATTTTTCTACCCGACTACCGCCTTCGACCCAAACGCAGTTTTTTTGATCGAGTACCCATTTTTTCGAATCGAAACCTAATTTTTCGAACGAAACACCTTATCGACCCAAACTTCGTTTATTTTTTCTACCCAAAACACCATTTTCTCACCCCCAAACAGCATTTTGGGTCCCAAACCCGAAGTTTCCGACTCAAACTCCGGTTTCCGAACGGAAACAATTTTTTGACCCCAAAATAACGAAAGCTCCGTCATTTCAACCCAGAGACCAACTTTTAACGTAAAAGAAACTTCTATACCCAAAGAATGAAAGCACAATTTTTTTTTTACCGAAACACCATTTTTCGAACCAAACATCATTTTTCAAGTGAAACACAACGTTCCGACCAGGACACAATGTTGGGTAATTTAGTGTATTTTTTTGTATAATTGTGTATTTTACTCACCGAGTTGATTACCCTGTTTTGCAGATCTGGATGGACGGTCACGCGATGACTGGGTTAAGGGTGAGTGGGACAACCCAACCTAGTTGGGGGGCGCTATAGGCACTTGGGCGTATACCGTCCTCCCCTGGGGCACCATGGTCAATATTAACTTGTCTAATATGTAATCCATGCAAGCATGATTAATGTGTAGAATGCATGGCACCCTAGACTTTGTATTTTATGGACTTGCACCCTTAGGATATGTGTAAGAGCCATGCATCCTGTTACCCTGTTCGCATGCTAGGAAGCCTCGACCTATGCATGTGTCCTACTAGTTTAATTTATTAAATTGAATGCGAGCATATGATTATTAGCATGCCTTGTATAATATTATAGGAAGGGGCCTTGCGAGGTTGACATTGAGACCCAGGCTGGGGTACTCCGTGTTCCTTGTTTGGTTGTTGGGATGTCCTATATCGGGACCTCATGCTGCTCTCCCAAGGTTTCTTTTCCCAATAATATTATAACCTCGTGATTATTATATGTGTTCCCCGTATCCTAGTTATGCGCCCTGGAGGAATTCTGATGAATTCGTGACATCAGTAGAGTCTCCCTTCTCTAGATTAAAGGGCCTTGCGAGTTCAGCGTTGAGACCCGGGGTAGGGTACTCCATGTTCCTTGTTTGGTTGTCGGGATGTCCTATATCGGGACCTCATGCTGCCCTCCCAAGGTTTCTTTTTTTCAGTTAAGGGTTGTCAGCGGATCCGAGTGGATCATATACGTATGGATAGGCTGTTCTATTCCCTTCGTTGGATTCGGTAGAGACTTCCTCAGCGTTAGAAAGGTCATCTCGTGAGAGGGCTCCCATCAGTAGGCACCTCCTGATTTGGGACGGACTGTGCTGAATGTGGGAGTGGCCAAGCGGCCTACGGAGTGGAGGAGAGACTATCGGTGGACCAAGGGTGACCAACAGCCTAGTCAGTCCCAATATCCTATGTCACCATATTGAGGGGTGAGGGTGAGGGTGTGGTGGGTCGGCGATATAGCGACCCACTGGTTTGTGTAGTCCCAATATCCTATGTCACCTATTGAGGGGTGAGGGTGAGGGTGTGGTGGGTCAGCGATGTAGCGACCCGCCAGATTTGTGTAGTAATCAGTCCCAATATCCTATGTCACCTATTGAGGGGTGAGGGTGAGGGTGTGGTGGGTCGGCGATGTAGCGACCCATAGGATTGTGTAGTTCCTGCCACTTTGAGGCTTTTAATAATAAATTGTGGTTAATATGAATTGTGATGCATGGGTTGTGTTGTTCACTGAGCGTGTGGTTCACCCCTCGCATAATATTATTCTCCAGTGCTATCTTAGTCGGATCAGGAGGAGGAGCTCCCCGAGTGACCTCAGCAGTAGCGGTGCAGCACCACATTTCCGCGAGTTTTAGAGGCTATCAGCATCCCTTTTGATTGTATGTATTGTATTCTGTGCTTGGGCTCATGTTTGTATTATATTTGGATGTCATTATATATATTGCTCTCACAGGACAGTTGATTGTGTATCGAGTCTGTAATATGTCTTTGAGTTACAGATTCAGTCTTTTAGCTTCCGCTATTTGTGTATATATCATGTCATCCTCTTTGTTGTCAGTGTTGTAATTGTTGATGTTGTTAGAGTATGTTATTGACTTCCTATATTGACTGCTGATATCATATATACGCTTGCCGCGTCCCGGGGACGTCCGCCCTGGGGCGTGACCGTAATTGTCTATTCGAGTCTGTAATAATGTTTTTGGTTTAGAGACATTTGTTGATATCTTATGCTTCCGCTTTTCAGTCAGTTATCATTATCTTTGTTTTGCCACCTTGTGTGTTGTTGTTGGAGTCTTTGTTGACTAGAGGTATTCATAGCTGATATTTCATTATTGCCACGTCTTCGGGACGGCCACCCTGGGGCATGACAGAGTACCCATTTTTTTGGATCGAAACCTCATTTTCCGAACGAAACACCTTATCGACCCAAACTATTATGCCTGTGTCATTTGGACGCATTTTGGTTAAGCCTTGGTCACATCTGGGTCATTCAGGGCCTTTTAATTTTTCGATCGGAGTCGCTAAAATTTTGGCTTTTAGCCACCTGCGGGAGTTAGAGCACTCTGATTGAAAATCTAACTGCATATTATGGGTCCTGGTACCGTTTAATACTACCCATAAAAATTTCATCAAATTCCGGTAACATTTTGAAAAATATGCAGTTCCGAATCGCATCCGGGTTTTGAGAGTTCTTGGTGAGTCGAATAGTGTGAGATATTTTGGGGATGTGGTGACCCTTGGTAGCCTTACCCCCACCTTGCTTGGGGAGGAAAAAACCATTGGTTATTTGGTTTGTGTGTGGGTGAGCCTAACCCTAACCTCAGCCCCCCTTAAGGTCACCCCAAAACACTATTTGGGCATGAAAAATACCTTTTTTCCCTCTCTCTCTCTCCCCCTCTCTCCCAACTTGTGGAACACTTTCCCTCCCTCTCTTTAAGCTCTCTTTCTCTCTTTCAAACACTCCCCAAGTGTTTGATTTGATGCCAAGGAGAAGAAGATGGAGCAAGAAGAGGAGGTGCAAGTGCATGAAGGTGAGATTTGTGTAATTGTTGTTGTTGTTGATCCTCCTCTCTCTAGCTCCCTTTTCATGTCCTTCCCCCCCTGTTTTGCAACCAAAGGAGGCTGAGCAGGGCTGTGGAGGTGGTGGTGGTGGTGGTGGTGGTTGAGGAGGTCGCGGGTGCATCGAGGGCCCCCGAATCTCCCCCTTTCATTCCCCCTCCCTAGGTGAGCTCTTCCCCTTCTTTTCTTTGGTTTTTTCATGGCTTAGGGGTTGTTGGGGAGTCATGCATGCTAGGTAGTTGGTTTAGGGTGAGTGAGAAGTGAGGAGAAGGGGTTATAAGTGGTTAAAGAGGGTTTAAAATGGCGGGGCGCGCGTAGGGGTTTGTCTGCGCGCGCAGGCGTGCGTGCAGAGGGGCGCTGGCAGGCGCGCAGGCAGGCACGTGCGCGCGGAGCGGGCGTCCAGGTGCGCGCGGAGCGGGCGTCCAGTGAGCGGGGTGCGCGCGAGGGTGCGCGCACGCGGGGCAGGTTGTCTGGGTGGGTCTGGGCGCGCGGCTAGGTGCCAAGGCGCGCTCGTGCGTGTGTGCGCGTGCTGGGGCATGCGCGGGATGCCCAGGGTCTCAGGTAGGTGTTGGGGCACTTGGGCATGCGTGCGTACGCGCGTGCTCGCATGCGTGCGAGCCCGTATGCGTGCATGTCTAAGTCTTAGGCATTTCTATTAATTTCTAAGTGTTATAATGTGATGTTACTCACCAAATTTGTTGCCCTTACCTTGCAGATCTCATCTGATGGGATGCGCGAGGTCCCGAGTTGAGGTGAGTGGTCTGATCTAATCTCCCCCTCCCCTCGGGATGCGCTCGACGGGCGTAGTCGTTCGTCGCGAATCGATGGGGCATTCTAGCTATACTACTTGTATAGATAAGTAGTATGGCCATGCTTAAACTATAATATGTTAGATATCTTGCATGCTAGGCTTATATGGCATGTATTGTATCCATGTACGTATGATTGTATTGCATGCGCCCCTCTAGTATGGACATGTATTGCTGTAACGTGTATTGATGTATAGAATATGGCATGCCTTAGGTAGTATTGTAATACTACTCCCACCATATTAATTGAATACCTGCATGATTAAGTCTGGGTTAATAACGGTCACCTGCCTAATATTCCCTTGCGATAAGACTCGAGGGCGTGGTGTAGTTGTTGCGCCCATGCTAATGGGGCGAAGCTATGACCAGCTTCATGAGATGATGATCTCTCTTGCCCTCTCCCTCTGAACGAACTGAGTAAGTAGATGCGATTTCCTACTCAACTCAGGTTCGTTTGGAATATTGGCATGCACCTGTTAGTGCGAGAGATCGCGCTTGACCCTTTCTTTTAAGTTGGTGATATCCAACGCATGCTTAAGTTATGCCTTGTGTGCTTATGATTAATGGCCACTTATGCAGAATTAAGTAGGCCATACCTTGTATGCATGTTGTATGATTGCTGTTTATGATGTAAATCCATGATTAGGGAGTATCCCTATGATTAATTGATATGTGATCGTGCATATGGTTCATGCACGTAGCTAAGATTTAATTCTCCAACAAAATATATGCGCATGTTAAAACTAATCAGGCCTATCTGAATTAGGCGTGGGTATGACCTGTTGTCGGGTTGTACCATATTAGTTAGAGCGCTAGCAATGTAATCGCCCGATGCATCTGAGCGATGCACTCGTTTGGAATTCAGGAGAATTCATTATCTTATCGGTTTTGTTAAACCGGTAGTTATGGCATTAAGCTAGGCCTACCCGTGCTAGTCGTGAATATGAACCGCCTGTTGGGTTATGTGCCTTGGGATTATTTCTGCGTGAGAGCAGAGGCAACCCCCTTGTGTCCGAGAGACGCAACCGTGTGGGAGTACAATAGTATTCAATATCATCGATATGTGATTATCGAGAGTAGTTTTTCCATTGGGTTCGCTTTGCAAACATGGAGTGTTTCCTCCCAATGTCGTCCGTGTTGAAGCGGGCCGGGTTAAAGCTGTCCTGACAGAGGGCTCCCATCCGTAGGTACCAAAGTTGTTGAGTCCGGTTGCGTATCGATGTTCAAAGACATCGTTGGGCAGTTGTCTCGTGTGGATGATCCAGTAGTGTTGTGTAGACTAGTAATTCCGGGTCTCATCGACCAACGGTATGCTCTCTCCCCAAGAGACCGAAGAGTCTCCTCCAGGAGTGAGGGTGAGGGTGAGGTTAGTGATTCAGTAGTGTTGTGTGGACCAGTGATTCCGCGTCTCTTCGACCAACGGTATGGTCTCTCCCCAAAAGTCCCAAGAGTCTTCCTCCGGGAGTGAGGGTGAGGGTGAGGTTGGTCGCGCAGCCACGTGACCCTGTTATCCATGGGTTTCCACCCATGTTTTCCTTGAAAGGAAATTGCTTTAGTATTGAACTGTTGAATGGTGATTGGTTTCCAGCCACTCACTGAGCTTGTAGCTCACCCCTCGCATACTGTTTCTTTTTAGGGGCAGTGTTGGGCATGGAGCTGGAGCTTTCCTGTGGCGTGGTCTTATGGGCGTAGAGCGTTCTTTCGGCGGGTGGCGAGTGCGAGGCTGTCAGCAGTCCTAGAGTCATTTTATGTATTGTAAATCGTGCATGTGGCACAGGTTGTATTTTATTTGGACTAGGCTTGGCTCTCACAGGACAGTGATTGTGTATTCGAGTCTGTAATAATGTTTTTGGTTTACAGACATTGTTGATATCTTATGCTTCCGCTTTTCAATCGGTTATAATTATCTTTGCTTTGCCACCTTGTGTGTTGTTGTTGGAGTCTTTGTTGACCAGAGGTATTGATAATATCAGGAATTGTTGCGGACTCGCTAATGTCACGTTCGGGTCACGACGCCATGTAGGTGATCATTGACCAACTGAGTAAGTCCGCGTTTCCCTCCCAAATCCGACTGATTGAGTCTCTGGACGCCTTGACGTGGGTTGTCACCTTCGCGATTGTTCGTCTTCATGGCACTTCGGTCAGCACTATTTTCGGTTGAGACACGAGGGTTACTTTGAGGTTGTGGCGCAGCCTTGGCAGGCTTTGGCGCGAGCCTCCATTTAAGTATAGCGTTTCATCGCCGATGGACAGCCAGACAAGGAGGACGATTCAGACCTTGGAGGACATGCTAAGTTCCTACGTGCTCGGTGATGAGGGCAGTTGGGTGAGGCACCACCCATTTGTTGGGGTATGCCTGCAAGACAACTGCCATTCGAGCATCTAGATGGATCTGTGAAAGGCACTCTACAGGCGCAATATTATACCTCCCTTGTGTTGGGACGGTTGAGGAGCGCCAGTGGGAGGGGCCACAAGTATTTATTTGACCTTACAGTGGCCGGTTTGTTCATGTGTGCATCCGCACCTCCCAGAACCAACATAACAGCTACGCAGGTGATCGTCGCCCGGAGCTTACCTTCAGGTTTGGCTACCATGTTTTCCTGAAGGTGTCCAGGTTTAAGGGCACCTTCCGCTTCAACGTTCGAGGCAAGCTGAGTCAGCCCTTCATCGGACCGATTCTTGTCTTTGAGTGGATTGGGGAGGTGGCTTGTCATGTAGCCTTTCCCCCACAGCTGGCTCATGCCCACGACATCGTCCTTGTCTCATGGCCGAGGCGTTATGTCCACGATCCTGCTCATGTCATTCTGTTCGACCGTCTCATCCTCGAGCTGGATTTGTCGTTCGTGGAGCAGTGGATCGAGGTCAAGGACCAGCATGAGAAGAGGCTCCATGCTAAGACCGTTCCTTTGATTACAGTGTGTCGGTAGCGCCAGTCTGGTGCATGGACCACTTGGGAGCAAAAGGTCTATGCGTGATACTTGCTATATTCGGTCTTCCCTTTGGGTTTCCTTAAATTTCGAGGACTAAATTTCCTGGGGGGGGGGGGGGGGGGGGAGAATGTTATGCCTGTGTCATTTGGAGCCATTTCGGTTAAGCCTTGGTCACATCTGGGTCATTTAGGGCCTTTTCTTTTTTTCGATCAAAGTCGCTAAAATTTTGGCTTTTAGCCACCTGCGGGAGTTAGAGCACTCTGATTGGAAATCTAACTGCATATTATGGGTCCTGGTACCGTTTAGTACTACCCATAAAAATTTCATCGAATTCCGGTAACGTTTTGAAAAATATGCAGTTCCGAATCGCATCCGGGTTTGGCCGTTACTGGGTTTCGGTGGAGAGATATTTTCGTGTGTGTGGTGCTTCTCCGCACGCTTCCCAATAAAGAAAAAATAAGTGGTTGAGTGAGGGTGAGCCTAACCCTAACCTCACCACCCCCTTATGGTCACCCCAAAACACTATTTGGGCATGGAAATGACCTTTTTGCCCTCTCTCTCTCTCCCCCTCTCTCCCAACTCGTGGATCTCTCTTTCTCTCCCTCTCTTGGTCTCTTTTTCCTCTCTTTGTGTGTGGAGAAGGAGGAGGAAGAAGCAAAGGAAGGAGAAGGTGAAGGAGGAAGTGCAAGGTGTGTGTGTTTGTGCATGTGTTGTTGTTGTTGTGGTTTCTCCTCTCTCAAGCACCCTCTCATGTCTTCCCCCCCCCCCCTGATTTGCAGCCAAAGAAGGCTGAGGAGGGCTGTGGAGGTGGTGGTAGTGGTGGTGGTGGTTGAGGTGGTTGCGGGTGCATCGAGGGCCCCCGAATCTCCCCACTTCATTCCCCCTCCCTAGGTGAGCTCTTCCCCTTCTTTTCTTGGTTTTTTAATGGTTTAGGGGTTGTGGGGAAATCATGCATGCTAGGTAGTTTGTTTAGGGTGAGTGAGAAGTGTGGGGGGGGTTAAAGGGGTTAAAACAGTGCTGGGCGCGCTCGCGGGTCTGTTCGCGCTCGTGCGCGCGTAGAGGGGCCCTGGTAGACGCAGGCGGGCACGCGAGAGCGTGCGCGCGCGCGGGGCAGTGCATCTGGGCGTGCGCCTGGGCATGCAGCAGGGTGCCAGTGGGTGCGTGACCGCTTCGGGCACTACGAGTATTAAGTACTGCTGTCAGGGTTGACGAATGCGTCGGATGCCTTTGTGGATCTCAAAAGTTTTATTGGGCCTCCATGGACTACTTTGAGGTAGTCTTCATTGAGATTGCTAGTGGTGCGATGAAAAGGTGATATGGGTGACCTTGTTTCCCCAGGATGGCATGCCCTCAGGCAAAGTTCGAGAATCATCATCGCGTTGGAAAGCGTCAGTCCATGGAGATTCCTCAGTGGACGTGGGAGTGGGTTATCCGGGATTTTTGCGGACTCTCTAATGTGACATTCTGGTCACGACGCCGTCTAGGTGTTCATTGACCGACTGACTAAGTCTGCGCTTCCCTCCCTAATCCGACTGATTGAGTCTCTGGATGCCTTGACGTGGGTTTTCACCTTCGCGATTGTTCGTCTTCATGGCACTCCGGTCGGCGCTATTTTCGGTTGAGACGCGAGGGTTACTTTGAGGTTGTGGCGCAGCCTTGGCAGGCTTTGGCGCGAGCCTCCATTTAAGTATAGCGTTTCATCGCCGATGGACAGCCAGACAAAGAGGACAATTCAGACCTTGGAGGACATGCTAGGTGCCTGCGTGCTCGATGTTAAGGGCAGTTGGGTAAGGCACCACCCATTTGTTGGGGTACGCCTGCAAGACGACTGCCATTCGAGCATCCAGATGGGCATGAAAAAGGCACTCTACAGGCGCAGTTTTATACCTCCCTTGTGTTGAGACGGTTGAGGAGCGCCAGTTGGAGGGCCACAAGTTATTTATTTGACCTTGCAGTGGCCAGGTTGGTTCATGTGTGCATCCGCACCTCCCAGAATTGACAGAAGGGCTACGCAGGTCATCGTCGCCAGGAGCTTACCTTCGGGTTTGGCGACCATGTTTTCCTGAAGGTGTCCCAATTTAAGGGCATCCTCTATTTCGACGTTCGGGGCAAGCTGAGTTGGCTCTTCAATGGGACTGTTTCTCGTCATTGAGTAGATTGGGGACATGGCTTGTCATGTAGCCTTTCCCCCACAACTGGCTCATGCCCACGACGTCGTCCTTGTCTCAGGGCAGAGGCGTTATGTCCACGATCCTGCTCAGTCATTCCGTTCGACCGCCTCATCCTCGAGCTAGATTTGTCGTTCGTGGAGCAGTGGATCGAGATCATGGACCAACATGAGAAGTAGCTCCACGCTAAGACCGTTTCTTTGATTACAGTGTGTCGGTAGCGCCAGTCTGGTGCATGGACCACTTGGAAGCAAAAGGTCTATGCATGATACTTGCTATATTCGGTCTTCCCTTTGGGTTTCCTTAAATTTCGAGGACTAAATTTTCTAAGGGGGGGAGAATGTTATGCTTGTGTCATTTGGAGCCATTTCGGTTAAGCCTTGGTCACATCTGGGTCATTCAGGGCCTTTTTCTTTTTCGATCAGAGTCGCTAAAATTTTAACTTTTAGCCACCTACGGGAGTTGGAGTACTCTGATTGAAAATCTAACTGCATATTATGGGTCCTGGTACCGTTTAATACTACCCATAAAAATTTCATCAAATTCCGGTAACGTTTTGAAAAATATGCAGTTCCGAACCGTATCCGGGTTTTAAGAGTTCCTGGTTGGTCGAATAGTGTGAGATATTTTGGGGATGTGGTGACCTTTGGTAACCTTACCCCCACCTTGCTTAGGGATGAAGAAACCATTGGTTTTTTTATATGTGAGTGGGTGAGCCTAACCCTAACCTCACCCCCCCTTAAGGTCACCCCTAGGCACTATTTGGGCATGAAAATGACTTTTTTGCCCTCTCTCTCTTCCCCTCTCTCCCATTTCGTGGAACACTTCCCCTCCCTCTCTTATGGCACTCTTTCTCTCTTTCAAACACTCCCCAAGTGTTTGATTTTATGCCAAGGAGAAGAAGATGGAGCAAGAAGAGGAGGTGCAAGTGCAAGAAGGTGAGTTTTGTGCATGTGTTGTTGTTGTTGTGGTTTCTCCTCTCTCAAGCTCCCTCTCATGTCTTCCTCCCCCCATGTTTTTCAGCCAAAGAAGGATGAGGAGAGGCTGTGGAGGTGGTGGTAGGGGTGGTGGTGGTTGACGTGGTCGCAGGTGCATCGAGGGCCCCCGAATCTCCCCTTTCATCCCCCTCTTTTGGTAAGTCCTCTTCCCTTTTTTTTTTTATTTTTAGGGCTGCTAGGATGGTTGGGAGGTCATGCATGCTAGGTAGTTGGTTTAGGGTGAGTGAAGAGTGTGGGGGAGGGGTTAAAAGGGGTTAAAGGGTGTTGGGCGCATGCGCAGATTTGTCCGCGCGCGTGCGCGCGCAGACGCACGCGCAGAGGGGCGCTGGCAAGCGCAGGCGGGCGCGTGCGCGTGCGCGCGGTGCGCGCGGTGCGGGCGCGCGGGTGCTGGTTGCGCGCGGTGCGCGCAGGTCGTGCGCGTGAGTTGCGAGCGCAGGGCAGCATGACTGGGCGCGCCTGGGCATGCGATAGGGCTCCAGTGCGCGCGCGCACGTGCGTGCTTCTGCAGGGACACGCGCAGGGCTGCTCAGGGGCTCGGGTAGGTGCTGGGGCACTCGGGTAGGTGCGAGCCCATATGCGTGCATGTCTAAGTCTTTGGCATTTCTAGTAATTTCTAAGTGTTATATTATGATGTTACTCACCAAATTTGATGCCCTTACCCTGCAGATCTCGTCGGATGGGATGCGCGAGGTCCCGGGTTACGGTGAGTAGTTTGATCCAATCCCCCCCCGCCTCTCGAGATGCATCGACGCGCATAGTCGTGCGTCGCGCATCGATGGGGCATCCTAGCTATACTACTTGTGTAGATAAGTAGTATGGCCATGCTTAGACTATAATATGTTAGATATCTTGCATGCTAGGCTTATATTACATGTATTGTATCCATGTATGAATGATTGTGTTGCATGCGCCCCTCTAGTATGGGCATGCATTGCTGTAATGTGTATTGCTGTATAGAATACGGCATGGCTTAGGTAGTATTGTAATACTACTCCCACTATATTAATTGGAATATCTAGTATGATTAAGTATGGGTTAATAACGGGCACCTACCTAATATTCATTTGCGATAAGACTCGAGGGCGTGGTGTAGTTCTTGCGCCCATGCTAATGGGGCAAAGCTATAACCAACTTCATGAGATGATGATCTCTAGCCCTCTTCCTCTACACGAACTGAGTAAGTAGAGGCGATTTCCTACTCAATTCGGGTTCGTTCGGAATATTTTCATTCACCTGTTAGTGCGCGAGACCGCGCTTTACCCTTCCCTTTTAAGTTAGTGATATCCAACGCATGCTCAAGTTATGCTTTGAGTTTGCTTATGTGATTAATGGTCATGTATGCATGTTGTATGAATTGTTGTTTATGATGTTAATCCATGTTAGGGAGTATCCCTATAATTATTTGATAGGTTATCATGCATGTAGTTCATGTACATAACTAAGATATAATTCTCCTGGATATATATATGCGCATGTTAAAACTGATTAGGCCTATCTGAAATAGGCGTGGGTATGACCCGTTGTCGGTTGTACCTTATCAGTTAGAGCGTTAGTGATGTAATCGCCCCCGTGCATCCGAGCCGGTAGTTAATTATCTTATCGGTTTTGTTAAGCCGGTAGTTGTGGCATTAAGCAAGGCCTACCTGTGCTAGGCGTGTATATGAACCGCCAGTTGGGTTTTGTACCTTGGGATTATTTCTACGTGAGAGTAGAGGCAACCCCCCCCTTGTGTCCGAGCGACGCAACCGTGTGGGAGTACAATAGTATTCGCTATCATCGATATGTGATTATCGAGAGTAGTTGTTTTTCCATTGGGTTCGCTTTGCGAACATGGAATGTTTCCTCCCAATGTTGTCCGTGTTGAAGCGGCCCAGGTTGTAGCTGTCCTGGCAGAGGGCCCCAACCTATAGGCACTATCAATGCATGCAGCAAGATGTACTGGTCATGGAGGTATACTAGGTAGAGACTATCCGGGAGAGGGCTAACGAATGATATTGCGAGTGTGGAATCGTTCTCCCCTTCGTTGGATCCGATGTAGGAACTTCCCGGTGTTAGAAAAGCTGTCCTGACAGAGGGCTCTCATCCGTAGGTACCACCGATGCGTTCGGAAGGGTACTGATCGTGGGAGTATACCAGGTAGAGGCTACCCGGGGAAAGGGCTACCGGTGGACCAAGGGTGTAGAGGAGTCTAATCTCTCCAAAAGTCCTATGTCACCTCTAAAGGGTGAGGGTGAGGATGAGGTGAAGACACGTCGCCGCGTGACCCATTCGTTGTTTGTCTGTTCCCATAGTTGTTGGGTCCGGTCTCGTATCGATGTTCAAAGATATCGTTGGGCAGTTATTTTGATGTAGATGATCCAGTAGTGTTGCGTAGACCAGTAATTCCGGGTCTCTTCTGTTATATATGTGTCACTTTTTAGCCTTCTGGTAACCATTGGAACATTCTGACAGTTTTTCAGTTTTTTTTTGTTTTTCGATCGGAACCGCTAAAATTTTAGACTATTATCTATCATCCTGAGTTTTGGGACTCCGATTAAAATATAACTGCATATTATGTGTCTGGTGCCATTCCATGGTCTAGGATAGGTAGGACCCGATCTATCCATCCATGGTCTAGGATTCGAGTTCCCTCGAGTGTGACCCCCTCTTATAACCCCTTTTTACCTATGTTTTCATCCCCTCTTTGGCTGAGATGAGGTCTTGGTGGTGGTAGCCTTGGAGGTGGTGTTTCGGTGCGCGAAGAGCACCCGATCTCCTCCCCTTCCTTTCCTCTCCTTGGGTGAGTCTTCTTTCCTTCCTTTCCTTGTTTAGATGCTTGATTAGGAGGTGTTTTTGGGTATGCATGGCTTTCAGGGTGGTTGTGGTGGCTGTCGGTGGCTCTTGGTGGCGGTTGGGGTGGTAGAGGCAGCTCGGGCAGTGCGGGCTCATCGAACCTGCGCGCGCAGGCAGGTAGGCAGGCAGGCAGGCAGACAGCGCAAGCTGGCAGGCGCTGGGCAGGCGCGCTGTCGGGCGAGCTAGCAGGGCACGGGCGCGTGCGCGCGGGTGCATCCAGGGCTGGGCGCGCGTGCGCGCGGGCGTGCGCCGAGCGTGCAGCGTGCCTGGCGTGCGGGCGGGGGGCTCGGCAGTGCGTCTGGGGGCACGGGCTGGGGCGTGGCTGTGCGCCCGGGGTGGGTGGCCGTGCGTACGGCTGCCCGGGGGGTTCGGGAGTGTGTCGGGGTGCTCGGACTCACGTACGTACGGGTCGTATGTACGTTTGTCCGAGTGTTGGGTATTTTAGTGTATTTTTGTATGTATTTGTGTATTTTACTCACCGTGTTAAATACCTGTCTTGCAGATCTTGACGGACAGTCACGCGACGACCCGGGTATTGGTGAGTGGGACAATCCAACCCAGTAGGGAGGCGCTATATGCACTTGGGCGTATACTGTCCTCCCCTGGGGCACCATAGTTAATATTAACTTGTATAATATGTAATCTATGCAAGCATGATTAGTATGTAGTATGCATGCCACCCTAGACCTTGTATGTTAGGGACTTGCACCCTTAGGATATGTGTAAGAGCCATGCATCCTGTCACCCTGTTCTCATGCTAGGAAGCCTCGACCTATGCATGTGTCCTATTAGTTTAATTTATTAAATTAAATGCGAACTTATGGTATATTTGCATGCCTTAGTAAGTATTACAACCTCGTGGTTATTATGTATGTTCCCCGCATCTTCGTTATGCGTCCTAGAGGAATTCTGAAGAATTCATGACATTAGTAGAGTCTCCCTTCTCTGGAGTAAGGGCCTTGCGAAGTCAGCGTTGAGACCCGGGCTAGGGTACTCCGTGTTCCTTGTTTGGTTGTCGGGATATCCTATATCGGGACCTCATGGTACCCTCCCAAGGTTTCTTTTTCCAGTTAAGGAATACCGCGGATCCAAGCGGATCGTATACGTGTGGATAGGCTGTTTCTGTTCCCTTCATTGGATCCGTATAGAGACTGCCCCAGCGTTAGACAGGCCTTCCTGACAGAGGGCTCCCATCAGTAGGCACCTCTTGATTTGGTGACGGACTGTGCTGAATGTGGGAGTAGACCAGGCGGACTACGGAGTGGAGGAGAGACTATCGGTGGACCAAGGGTGATTAACAGCCTAGTCAGTCCCAATATCCTATGTCACCTATTGGAGGGTGAGGGTGAGGGTGTAGTGGGTCGGCGATGTAGCGACCCACTGGATTGTGTAGTTCCTGCCACTTTGAGGCTCGAATAATTATTTGTGGTTAATATGAATTGTGATGCATCGGTTGTGCTATTCACTGAGCGTCTGGCTCACCCCTCGCATAATTTTTTCTCCAGTGTTATCTGAGTCAGATCAACAGGAGGTGCTCCCCGAGGTACTTCAGCAGTAGCGGAGCAGCGCCACATTTCGTGAGTGTTGTATATATTGGCTCTCACAGGACAGTTGATTATGTATCGAGTCTGTAATATGTTTTTAAATTACAGATTCAGTCTTTTTAGCTTCCGCTATTTGTGTATATATCATGTCAGCCTCATTGTTGTCTGTGTTGTCATTTTGATGTTGTTTAGGGTATATTATTGACCTCCTGTTTAGACTGCTGATATCATATATACACTTGCCGCGTCCTGGGGACGGCCACCCTGGGGCGTGACAAAAGTTGGTATCAGAGCCTGGTCCTGTCAATGCCAATGGTCTTCTTTTTTGTAGAGATGAGTCATAGGATTTCTATATGAGTATTCTGATCCTAGTGTCTGGTTTCTTAGGTTGCTGATATGCCTCCTCGCAGAGGAATGCGTGGACGTGGTCCCTCTCGACCTTTGGAGGTTTCCGGACCTACCAGAGGCGAGGATGCTACTGGAGAGTCCTCGGCTGTGAGGCCAGGACCGGCGCAGGAGCCTCCTGCATGGGAGCGTGCTTTCACTCGGATAGCAGATTTGGTGGAGACTCAGACGAGGGCACTGGAGGCCCAGACTAGAGTATTGGCTGAGCAGGCACGAGAGATTCTGGAGCTGAGAGCGGCCCATGATGCGGTTCCACAGGTCCCCTTGGCGGCAGATCCGCCTGTGGTACCCGATGTACCCCCAGTCCCCGTAGTGTTTCAGGCAGTGAGAGTTCAGAATCCCCTGGAGAGGGAGGTGGAGCTAGAGGCTACAGTGCGAGTGCATCAGAGCGGCCTCACTGCCTTTCTGAAGCTCCACCCTCCCGAGTTCCATGGACAGTCGACGGATCCCCTTGGCCTTGAGAGATGGTTGATGGAGGTGGACAAGATCTTCTCGACCATGCACTGCACCGACCGCCAGC